>JAQIXL010003357.1:0-10560 GCA_034700245.1 Poikilolaimus oxycercus
GCAATCTGCCGGCGGAGCGTCGCACCATTGAGCAGGCTGCGCATCGAGAGGACCGAGTTCACTTTGTTGAGGGCGATCATGCTTTGCAACTGCGGTTAGAGTTTCTTTCTCTTGGTTCCATTCGATATTTCAGTGTGTAGTGGCTTGAGCGATATTGGACGTCGAGTTCTCAATGCAGAACGCCATGCTTTTGCTCGAGCTCTCCTCGAGACATGCCTCAGAAACTATGGTCTTCAAGGAGGCGCTGCTCGATTCGCTTCTCTCGTTGCCGTAGTGGATGTCTACATTCATCTCACGCAGCAGTACCGCGATCTTCATCTTCTCATGAAAGTAGGCTCATTGTCATACCCGCTGTCAACTTTCAGCTCAACCACGACAAGGAAATCTACGTGGCTCAGAAATATCAAGCGATTCTCAACGAACTAATCGGCTAGAAAGATTCAACCCATTAACAGTATTGCGTCTATTCCTATCGAATAAAGAGAAAGAGTTGAAGAGTAGGCAAAAACAAACGTGCATTGGGCAGTGAACACTGTGAGACGTCGTAACGCGGATACGATGCGTTACGTCGATGGTCTCGAAACGGCTCGTTTTGCTTGCGCAAAGCAAATGCTCTTTTGATTTTCAGGATTCATTGCCCCTTCACACGTCTGTTGCATGACGAGCATGAATTCAGATTCCTCCCTGTCCTTCTTGAAACCAATTATTCATTCATCGGCGTCGAGCTCAAGAAATGATCGAGACAGCAACAAGTTAGGGTCAGAAAGAAACAAGTGGGGGGCCTCGGATGTGGCCGGGGCTGTCGCCTCGACTCTTTGTCATCCCGGCCGCGGGTCTCGAGACATTCGGCCCGCCGCAACGATCGGATCTCTGAGCAAGATACACTTGCCCCAAGTGGACAGAAAAACTATGCCTCGAGGCCGCGGTGCTTTGTCCTGCGGGGCGACACGTTGCTTCTGCAGGAAAGTCTGCTGGCTGCAGCAACTTTTCAGCGATTGCAACTTGGTGAAAATGACAAGAAAAATCTTTGTACGATAATAGGTGCGAGGTATGAATATTTGAAGTATTGAAGGAGAGCATGAGTTAGATCGAATGCAGCTGCTCCATTGGTATGACGGCGGCCAGCGCTTCGCCGATGAGATGCCAGTTCTCTCCTGGCATGAGGACAGGCCTGACGAGCTCGTAAAGCGGCCGAAGAAGTCGGTTATAGATCTTGAGGACGGTTTGCTGAATAGTTCGAGCAGCGAAGTTAGAATGACAACTGGCGACAATTCCGTTTACCACGACATCGCCGGTCGCAGTCAACGGTGCGTAGTAGCCAAGTTCTCGGGTCTGAAGGATCATGTTTGGCTTACAAAAACCGCAGACCTCATCTATTCTTACAACGCGTTGCATAGAAATCTTTCCACCGCTCTCAGTTTCGGCAACGACACGAACGCACATTCCTTCCTCGACGTCCTTGGCATAGAGAACCTGAGGCCTCTTCTCTGTGCACTTTGAGGCATAAATCAAGTGGAAGGGCGTTAGTTTGAGCATCGAGCCGTCATTCTGATGCCGCGTTTAATAACTTTCAAGTGCGCTTGCCAGGTGAATCTGCTTGAAGAGCGCCACTTCGTCATGAACTCTGTGGAGCAGCATGATGACCGGCGAGTATTGAACCTGAACCCTCAAAAGAAAGAAGAAGAAGGCACTCACAATGTGATCTTGAACGGAGAGAACCAGATCGCCAACTTCCACGTACTTCACAAACTTCTGTCCACCTGGTGTTTGAACTGTCATTTCACCGCTGAAGCACTGGACACCGCAGTCTTGATATTGTGAGTAATAATCCGAAGTTTGCCGCTTTTGACGAAGATGCATGGACCCCATCAATGACCTGAAGCCGCTGGCAGGGCACATGGGATTTGGAGACCCAAATCCCAGCATCGACATCGGCATCGACCAGAAAGAGTTTTGTGCTGGCGCCGGAGTAGGTACGACTGTAAGAGTTTCTTGAGGTTTGTAGAGCGAATCCGTCTGCGAACACGGTATGTTTGCATGATTGCAGGCGAAGCTCAAAAACCTGTTCTTCCGAGGCCTGTACGAAGCTCTGATCCTGTGTAACATAGGGACTAGCGTCGGCTGAGGCGACGACTGACTCTGGTGCTGGTGGAGCGGATGGGGATGGTGCAGCGTATGACCAGCCTTGATTCGAAGCCACCGGTGCTGGCTGAACTGGGGCAATCCCCAAAGGCCAAATCGGAGCTTGTGGTATGTTCTGAAGCTGTAATGTCATCGAAACAACACAGCCCAAACCTGCCCAAGTGGCCATACAGGAGGTGCTAATGGGGCTGCTGGTTGCCAGCCTGGAAGAGCTGAAGAGGGCGCTGTAGGGCTAGCCGGAGCGAACGGCCATGCAGCTTGAGACTGATCAGTTTGTATAAGTGGCGCAAGAGTAAGGACATGCGATGACGGTGGTGGCGTAGGGCCAAATGGCCAAGTCAGCTGAGGGTTGATTAGCGCCGGTGTCTAGATATCTTCAGCGAAATCGCTCGCCTACTCACCGTTTGCGATTGCTGATAGAGATCAGCTCCTAGGGCGTATTCGGTAACAACTGCGGGCCTTGGCGTGGTTGTGGTACAGGGTATGCGAACAACGGTGGCTGTGTAGAGCGTTCTGCAATGTTATCGAAACATTCTATCCTCATCATAACACTCACTCATTTTCGCCTGTCGACTGAATGTGGTCAATCATATCATAGGCATACGAATCAGAAACGTAGCCACCCTCGAAATATGTGTTTATCTCCAGTTTCACTAGACCAATTTCCATGAGCGAACGGCGATCAAGAGCACAGGGCGCTTCTTCACATTCAAGGGCTAAGGCAAGGACTTCTCACAAACATTTCACTTACAAACACCAAAGATGTCCACAGTGATACGATATGGCAAGGCCGTGCCCTCACAGGCGGCCATACCATTCATTGATTGAACTGTTGCCGATAAGGCAAGATGTAAACTTGACAAGAGGAAGATCGAGACAACCCGCAACATGGTAAAGCTTCTTGGAACTAGACTGATGCCTGGAGATGGTAACCCGGGAGGCGGAACCCTCCTAACCCGTTCGAACAAAGAGCCTAGTCAAAATCAACATTTCTAACCCGGGCCCTTGGGTTCCGCTTCAGGCTGTAGTCTGGGCGTTTTCTCACCGAAATACGTGCCGAGACAGCTTTGGCTGACTGACTTTGATGGGATCTTCCCTAACCCCCTCCCCCCTAACCCTCCCTCCCTTCGCTCATTTGCAGCCAGGCGTGTGGTGTTGCAAACATGACAAAGACCCTCTTGCAGGGGAAGGGACAGGGGCCATTTTTCATTACGGCGATGCGTATCTCGCCGCAGTTCTTTTATGCCTTACCCCCTCGGGTTTTTCTTGAGGCCAGATCGTCGGAGCAACCGAGGGCTAGTTAGGCGAAAAACGCGTCTGGGAGGGTAACTCCTTGGGCCGTACTCTGATGCCTCCGCCTGGTAAGATGAAGGGAGAACCCCTCGGGTCTGACAGAAAAACGCGTTTTTAACCTCGCGATCTGGGAGTGGACGCAAGGGCCAAGGGGAGGGATGGGGAAAGATGAGAAAGGGACCATAAAATGCATCCGGGATCAAAACTGACTTGCTGCTAAATGTAAGAGCGTATCACTACGTGAGCACATTCTATAAAACAAAAAGTTGTGCTCCACGATCACCTAAGACTGCGCAATCACTTTATCCTCCTCACAAAAGCAGTATAAACATGATTTCAACAAACGACAGCAATACCATGTTGTCCCACTACCAGTCAAACGGCTCACCCTTAAGCTCTACATTGTATTGGTTTTCATAAGGTCCTCCGACGCTGATCTTCATTTGGTTACCGGCAATGCTCTGTTCAAAGTGTTCATCCGGCAACTGACAAAGCGAGGTGCACTCGTGGATCGCTTTCAGTGCTTCCATGTTAGAGTCGTAGGAAGTTGATGAAATTGTCAAATAGAAGGAGTCGATCATTCTCTCTTCGTGGATAAATTCCTCAATCAAACGGCGAATGACAGAACAAGTGACCATCAGTGAAGATGCACACAAATATTTTAGTTGACGAAACCGAAGAATGTCGTCGTCACCTAAGCCGCATGGAACGTGATTAACAGTAAGCCTCGAAACATCGCAAAAGGCTTCGAAGAACGGGAAAGCCTTAACTTTCAATGAACCACTTGCGCTGAGTTCGTTGACAACTACCTTAATCTGATGAATGGAGGTTATCGGGGCCGTTAACTCGGGAAATTCCCTTTTCGTGACATCAAAGCACGGGTTCAAAATGTCGATGCATGTTGTATCCGCATTCCTTCGGACACAGCCCAAGCATTCCGCAAGCCTATCATACGGCTTGGAAGCAAAAACACTTATCACGGGAATTGCTTTCCGGGTACGCTGACCTTTGGCAATGGTATAGAAGTCGTCAGCGAGTGCGCAGGCTTTTGTTCCAGAATAAACTCCAAGATGTTTAAACGACTTAATTTTGATAGAAAAACACTTCCTTGGAAAGGGAATATTGGAAGCATTAGGATAGCCAATCCCAATAGTAAATCGCAAATGATCTACGTGAATATAGAAGTTCGCTTGCAGCTTTTTGAAGACGCTGCGGTACTGGCGAATTAACGAAAAGAAGCGCTTGGCTGCGCGCTCAAAGAGCAAGAGATCAGAGACGTCGAGAAGGGCCAACACTTGAATGAGCAGCTCATCCGGAAGGGTGCAAAGCATCTTCCTGAGAATTTCTGAAATGAGTTGCCGTATCGTAGACCTTCTAGTTATCACTTCGAATGTGCTAAATAAGCCTCGTTTCTTGAGATCATATTGGTTTCTAACACAAAAACTTGTGATGATGAAACTTATTCGACGCAAAAAGCGCGATACAAAGACTGAAATCTTCGACCTTCTTCATTTGCTTCTCTCGATTTGTAAGTGGCTCACACCCAGGAGCCGCGGCCCTGGGAATAATGAGGAAAAAGAGCACAAAGTGTATCCGGGATCAAAACTGACTCGCCTGGACGAGCGTTACCACGGGGTCAATTTTTATCGCCTTCAAGGTTCCCACACAACCTTAGAGATGTACCCACATATTGCTTGAGCGCTGGTTGCTACATGCACGATCAAGGCTTACCTAGGCTTGGATGAGATGGCATCAGTTTGGACTTTCGAGTTCCCTGGCAGTCATTGATGGATGTTTCGTGGACGGTATGGGTATTTCTCTCTCTTACGGTTGTCACACTTCCTGTCTACTTGGCTGTCCTGGTTGTTGTGATCAAGAACCTGCATACATCTGCTTTCAGTGCCGCTTATTTTAGATTGATTATTGTGCAGGTTAGTGAAATCTCACGAAAGAATTCGTCAGGGGCTCGCCGATCTGTTCACCGTTGGCAACTTGCTCATCTTTTCGATTCCAAAGAATTTTGACCTTTTGTTGGACCCGTACTGGAATGCTCGAGACACATTCTTACCGCTTTGGTTCTATCTGCAAATCTACATTTGTCTTTATGTGCGAACAACTGGAGTAACGCTGATTTCATTTCAACGTTGCTTGGCTGTGTGCTTCAACTCGTCTTGGCTCTATATGGTTTGTGCTTCCTTTCACATGCGTAAATCAATGGCTCAGGTTCTCAGCAGCACACCTGTGTGGGCCTTGATTAGCGTGGAAATCGCAGTTCCTGTTGCACTCTGTTTGCCTATTATCTTCCAGGTACTCGAGAAGACATTCGCTGTAGTTTCAGAAAAATGTTACCTTCACTGATCGCGATGGTCTCAATATCAGGGTTATGACAAGCGATCTTTCGGTAAGCTATCTTGTAGAGCAACAGGTTTTTAAGCGAAATACTCTCATGGCCGCCATCATCACGATGACGTTTCTGATCATTAGCGCTATTTGCTATCTCATCATTCTCGCTCATATTTTCAAGTCAGCTTTGATTTCAACAAGCATAGTTCTAGAATTCGAAGGGCTCGCTCGGAGACGTTTGCAACAAGTCGAAAAGTGAACAATGAGCTGCGGCTAACAGTGCAGACCCTTGGTCTCCTAACGGCTTTCTTCCTCGCCACCATGTTCTATGTCTTTCAGTTCATCTTTAGCGTCACTGGAGCGGTAAGCAGCAGTTATTGCTTGCAACCTTTCTAATTATTCAGCCGGCAGATGTGTTGTACTTTATGCGACAATTGAACTTAATCTTGAGCAGTGGACTTTCCTACGTGAATCCGTGGATTCTTCTTTTAACGAGTTCCGAGATCCGCAAACGGCTCCTCACATGCAATTCAAGCTCCATGAAAACACAAGTTGTAACAAAAAGTAGTGGCGTTATGTTTCATCGGAGTCCTTTAGAGTCTGTTAACTAGTTTTGCCAACATACCATATGCATTTATGCATTAAACTCAAGAGAAACTGACAAAATAAAAAATAAAACGGTCATTGTATCGGAATGGCATACGAAAAATCAACCAACTCAGCGACCATGTACATCCACAAAATAATAAGGGAAATGTTCATGAGGTTCCACGATCCGGATCTTCAGTTGCTTACCATTTATATTCTGCGCAATGTGGGACTCTGGCGAACGACAAAGCGGCGTACACTCGTGAAACGCTGTCAGTGCTTCAACGTTACAGCTCTCGGTCTTAGGCCAAATCGAAAACAAGAAACGATCGATTTCTCTTTCACCAGAACAAAACTCTTCAATAAGTCGGCGTAGCCCAAAACATGTTAGCATCGAAGAAAAGTCTTTAAGGTATTGCAGCCGGCGAAATCGTAACAGGTCGAAGTCGCCGAAGCCGGACGGTACATTGGTAATGCTGAGACTCGTCACATCGCTAAAGGTGTAAAAGAATGGAAGTGTTTTGACTTCAATTGAGCCGTGATCGCTAAGCATTGTGACACATGTTGTAAGCTGATCAATGGAAATAATCGGTTCTGTAGGCTTGTGAATTATGCCAAAAGTATGCGGATTCAAAACTTCAATGTAACGGGTCTCAACATTCCTTCGGATGCATCCCAAACAGTCGGCAAGCACTTCATATGGCTTGCAGGCGAGAACACGAACGCGCTTAGGGCCTTGATTAGAAGTCCGAAGTTTTTGAGCAATGGCATAAGAGGCACCATCAAATAAGCGGCCTTCATTTCCGCACTGGACTTCAAAACTCTCAAAAGACTCGATGTGAACATTGAAAGTGTGTGCAGCCGCGTAAGCAATTCCGAGAGTCAATTCCAAATAATCGACCTCAATACGAAAAACGGCCTGTAATTTTCTGAACTGCGAACGATGTTCACGAATTAGAGAAAAGAAGCGCTTTTGAGTTCGTTCGAAATGGATTAGGTCTGTAACGTCGAGAAAGGCAAGCGCTTGAAATAGAAGCTCATTGGGGACGGCGCAAAGCATGATAATGAAGACTAGTTTCATGCGAGCTATCCTTTGACATTTCATCTTGTTAGCACTTCACACATGCTATGTATCTTTGATCGCTTATTATCATCATGTCAGGCCGCTATTCGACGTTCTGAAGTCACATTCATATTGAAGCGTATATGCCCTTGCTAGTGACCGTGGGGGTGGAAGACACAGCGCTCTTTGAAAAGACCAATGTGCTACTCTCACGAAGAGTCACGCAACTGCACTTCTCGCGTGATTGCAGAAGGAGGAAGATTGAAAGTTCAAAGAGAAAGTTACAAATGCTTGATACAATCTCTTATGAGCAAACGTGCATCTCAAGAGCTTTTCAGCAGTATTGCAGCCCCCATTTTTAGCAGCTTAAGGAACATTACAGGGAAGATTTTGATTTATTTCTCAATGCGTTGTTGACAAACAACGTACACAAAGCAACCGACAAGATCCTCAGTCTATTAATTCATTTCGTCGTCATTTTCTGAAACTCGATAGGAGAAGAGATCCACATAACTATTGGCGTCATTAATATACGAGATAGAAATTTGTAGCCGTTCACCATGCTTGTTCTCTTCAAAATGATATTTCTGTGTGCAAAGAGACGAGCAGTCATGAATTTTCATAGGAACTCTTTTTTCTCGCACGACCCAGAACATCATGTGGTCAATCATTCGTATTCCTTCACGAAATTCTTTAACAAGCTGACGAACACAGCTACGCGTCACTTTCGAGCCTTTCGTCCAAGAACGCAAGAACTTCAGACGATGAAGACCGATCAGTTGATTATCGGTCAAGCCCGAAGAAATGTTGTTAATTCGTACATCGACGAGATTGTTGAAGGCCTCATAGAAAAACAGCGTCTTCTCTTCCAAGCCTCCCTCCTTGCAAACAACACTTTCCTTTAAAAAAATTTGGTCAACAGAAGTGATCGGGTCCGCGAGCACTTTCGTGCACTTTTTCGTGATTGTAACGTAACGAATAACGAAATTGCGTCGAATAAAATCGAGGCATTCCGCTAGTAACACGCGTGGTTTTCCAGAAAGAATGCGGCGACATTTTGAGAAATCCGGCATTTCCTCAACGAAATCGTACGAATCAACTCCAAAAAGACGCGGCTTGACTGATTTCGTTTCTCCTCGACGATAGGCTTCCAAGTTTTCGAACAGATCTATCTGTACATGAAATGATCGCGCATCCTCTTCACGAAACGAGAGCGTGAATTCCAGGTCGCCAACGTCAATTCGAAATCCCGTTCGAAGCAACCACAGCTTACCCCGATGTTCGCGGATCAATGAGAGAAGGCGCTTGCATTGAACCTCCAGAAAGAGAAGATCGCCGACGTCGAGAAGGCCGAAGACCTCAACAAGCACATCGTTCGGAAGAAGAGCGAGCATTGCAGTGGCTTTTCCTGTCTTGTTTTGATTGAGCTTCTTCTATTCACCAATTCGCACCTCGAGCTGGTGCTAAAAATGTTGACCCACAAAAGCGGACAATTTTCTTCTTGTTTGCAAATTGTTTATCACTGTTTTTCAAGCAGAAAGCACCACTTTGAAAATGCTTGTGCAGACTGATGCTGGCGAAAATTGAACTTTGAAATGCAAATTATCAATGTCGATGATGTGCCTCGCCATCTAGCCAATCTTCAGCGATCACAAGGATGAGCATTTGTGAACCTGCTTTATGATCTCGTCTTCGCCTTGCAGTTCTAATGTAAAGGCAAAATGTTTAAGATATTTTTGCAAGAGAATGATCCAATGATCGACACCAAAGACATGGAAACAATTTCAGAAACACAAAACAAAATAACAGAAGAAGCTAACAAAAAATAGTTGTTTGACAAGCGCGCATTAAACCAAATGTGCTTCAAGCCGACAAAAGAATTTCCATAGAGCAGTCTCGCGTCGTGCAAGTCTTCAAAAAAAATCTCGGCAGCAAAATGCGCATTCAGCGAATCTTCTCAAACAAATATACAACGATATCAGTGTCTTCGTGCTCAATCAGCCCAAAGTGCACTTCTATCTGCTTGCCGTGGTTGTTTTGCTCAACGTGAAGACGCTGGGTGCAGAGGGGCGAGCAATCATGGACCTCCTTCAAAATTTCATTGCTGGTCTTTGGCGTCGTTATGCTGAACATAAGATGACGAATTTTTCTAGTTCCCGCACGAAATTCCTCCAGAATTTGTCGAATACCTGAGATTGAAACCCGTGTCGACACTTTATAGGCGTATAAATATTCGAGACAATGAAGTGAGACTAAGATGGTGTCATCACTCAGCCCGGAGGGAATACGCTCGATTGTCATATTTTCCAGCGCGCCGAATGCTTCGTAGAACTGCTGTTTTCTTAGCTCCAACGTCCCGTTTTCACTAAGCATGCTCGAACTGACAAACAGCTCATCAATTGATGTTAACGGCTCCGTGAGCCTTTCAACTCCGTGCGATCTTGAAATAAATAAATGCTGGAATTCGAAATTTCGCACAACACATCCCAAACAAGTCGCAAGCTCCTCGTAGGGCTTATTTGTGAGGGCTCGCTTGCTTTTGCGCTCTGGATGTTGATTGTCCGGGCGTTCCTTAACGAAAACATAAAAGTCAGCTTCAAAGTCGGCATTTCTTCCTCGATTTGCAACACAGATGCTTAAATCACTGAAAGAGTCAATTCGTACTTCATGACAAACGTTGACGTTGCCCCCGGCTTTCACAAATCTCAAAACTAAATCGTCGGCGTGAATAACGATGCCAGTCTGAAGACTCTTCAGACGACCTCGAAACTGTCGGACGAAAGAAAAGAAGCGTTTAGAGAGACGCTCGATAAGAAGAAGCTCGGGAACATCGAGAAACGTGAACACTTGAATGAGCAGCTCGTCAACGAGGACGGCAACCATTGCGCAATGAAGATCTGATTTATCCTTATCACACGAAGACACTTTTAGCACCATGCAATCGTGCTAACAATTTGGGCCTAAAATGTTACTGTAGTGAACCGCTATAGCATCACACAATCAATTCTCTCTTTAAAGATTTGCTCGCAACGGGAGACGTGCAAGTTGGAGGGAAAACATAGGCTGCAAGACGGAGGCTGGCGCTGAAGTTTTTCCAGAGTCATACGGAGGGGGGGGGGGGGGGGAAAGCA
>JAQIXL010003358.1:0-10559 GCA_034700245.1 Poikilolaimus oxycercus
TTCCTTTGATGATGAAGCGAGAAAAGAGCGTGAAATATCCATGGCCGACCAAAGGAAACTTCGCCCTTTTCTCAACTTATGGACCAGAAGGCGAAGTTTCCTTTGGTCGGCCATGGATATTTCACGCTCTTTTCTCGCTTCATCATCAAAGAAAACTTCCCCCTTTTCTCGCCCTTTGGGCCTCTATCGAAATAGAAATGAGGGTTTCTGTCAATGATAATTTGTCCGTCTGTTGCGTTCTACGTTGTGTAGTGAAATGATTACGTTTCGCGACTGTCGAAATTACGATGCGTTTTGCTACGGACAGTGATACTCCGAGTCAGCTTGACAATGAAAGAGGCAAGTTGCTTCCGAATAAATGAATCTGTTTCAGCGAAAGCGAGAATGTTCGGGTTCTCAAAGCAAACTAATCTTCGCTCTCGAAACGTGGCGCTTGATATTTTGAATCTTCATCAGACTAAGAGACGTATTGTAGATATGGAATGTGTTTCATGCTTGTACATTCTGCTGCCTGCCCACCCAGCCCTTCACTCACAGGAGAAGCATCTTACCTCTTGGCATTCCGATGCTATCCACAGGATCGTTGACAGGCAACTGGTAAGTGGCGATCAACTCGGTGGTCTTCAGGAAGTTCGCGTCGTCACAGAGAGAACCAGAAGTCGCCATCGTCACTCCAAACAGGCCGAGCAGGGCCAGGATCGGCAGACTGTGAGGCATTGTGCGGCTGCAAAATCGATTTCAGCCTTTTCTCGCAAACGCGTGCACAATAAAGGAAGGAAGCGAATTGTTTAGACATGGCTTCTCTTCGCGGCTTAGACAAAACAACTGAGGAAGCACAAAGGAAAGGAGAGGGAGGAGTAAGAGGAGGAGCTGATGTCTGAGGAGACGAAGAGTCACTTGTTGAGGCGGCCCTCTATATTGGCCTCCTCATCGCGCCTCGTCAGCAATGAAGGCGGACGAGGGAACGACGTGGCCCCGTTGTTGTTGACACAATAGACGGACGAGGAGACTGACATTCACCGCAGAGTGTCGCTTTTTCTGAACATTTTCACTCTGAGAGCACGAGTGTTCAGCGAGAGGGACCCGGAACAACATCGTGGGGGATCACGAACCAACAGCTGTTGAAATCGTTTAGCGAGAGGAGTGGCAGCGTTCTGATTGTTGGCCTCTTGTTATGTCACAGACTCTCACAAGTTAAAATGAAGATCACGAAGAAGAAGACGTAATCGGCGCACTTCAATTTTAATAACAAAACATCCATCGCTGAAACTCATTGCCCAATTCAAAGTTCGGGAAAGCGCTGGAGGCACATCGTTTTTGAGATACTGTTAACTTTGTTTCCCCAAGTACATAGAACAACGCATCAAACATCAACAGCCGTTAGTACAATTGCTAACGAGTGAAACAGTTGCCATAGGCATAGCTCACGTGATGAAGGAGGCTGTTTCCGCAACAAGTGCGTAAACGACTATTGGCCTTTGTTTCATTTGAGTATGTTTCAACGCGAAATCTAAAGGCTGGCGGACACACCAATCACTGATGAAGATTCAATAGTTTTGTGTTAGTTGCATGCGGAAACGCATGTTTTTTCGACGTCACAAAGCACATTTCCTGTTGTTGCCCTCGTCGAAGAGAGAAGAGAACAAACACAAGCAAAGGAGAGCGGCCAATATAAGATCAAGTGCTCTTTGACGAACTTTGCGTCCCTCGCCATCCACCCTCACATTGAATAGGCCATTTGTGAGAGCTAAAAAACATGACGCGCTCCTGAGTCATCGTCTGGATGCTGTTCTCTCTTTCCGTTCCTAACCACTTCGAGACTGATTCAAGACTACATCCGGCTTCTTCAAAATCGACTAACAAACCCGTTTTTTGAACATTTTATCCTGAAAAAAAAACGTGACGTTTAGAACTGAGGCTTTGTTGGATCGATCGGCGGTTGGATGAAGCAACGGCACTCCACGTCCTTGCCTCCATCGGTGCTCTTCACCGGACAGAGAATATACGACCAAATGTCCTTGTCCTTTTCGTGTCTAGCTAGACACAAGTCCGCGCATCCACCAAGATGCTTGTGGTAATCTGAAATGTTTTCATAGATTCGAAGGTCGAAAAAGCAAAAAAGCCGCCTCACCTTGACCGAGACCGCTGTAATCGACCCTGTCCACTTCGGGCAACGAATACGTATTGACAAGCTCCGTCGCGGAAATAAAGGCGGCGTCGTCGCAAAGGGAACCTTCAGCCGCGGCCACGCCGACAAGGACGAGAAGGAGAAGAAGCAACGAGATGTGCATGGCCATGATTTCTGTGTGCACAACCGACGACGAGCATGAGGCTTTATAGCGGCCCCGGTCGATAAAAGGTTGTCACGGAATCGTGTGGAAAAGAGGAGAAAACACAAAAAAAGGACAAAAATAGTCTTCATTTGAGCACGTGTACGAGTTTTACTGCTACCATCAGTTCAGAATAATAGGTTGAGTAGGATCGTGCTGTGGCTGAATGTAGCAATAGCAAATTGCCTTCTTCGGTCCCTTCTTTGGAGGAGTGGGAGTGCAAAGGATATAGGTCCAGATGTTCTTTTCGTCGTTCTTGTGCTTGGCTATGCAGCCATCGGCGCACTCGGATAGGCGTCTGTGCTCCTCTGGAAAGATGTAACGCACAAGAAAAGAAAGGCTCACCCGTTCCGAGACCACTCCAGTCTTGCTTGTCTTTCGCCGGAAGAGTATTTGTAGCGAATAACTCGGCTTTGGTGATAAACTTCTTGTCGTCGCAAAGTGAGCCGCCAATGGCAGGGGAAACGCAAAAAGCTAGGACGAGAAGGAGAACAGAACGCATTGCAAAGGAGACGGAAGAAGTGAACGTCGGGGCGTCCGCTTGATTGAGCAAGTAGTCAAGGTCATAGAGCGGTTTCGGTCAGACAGACCTCCGACGCTGCCGTGAAACGCTAGCCACACCATAGAATTGATTTCTTCATCGTCTGAAGGCTGATTGCAACCTTTGCCTCGACTGTTTGCCTCATTGGCTTCAAATAAAATCGGATAAAAAGAGGTAAATGATTTATCCGTTCAGAGGTTTTGAAGGATCGAAGGGTGGCTGGATGAAGCAATAGCACGACGCTTTCTTCCCTCCCGCATCATCCGACGTGCAAAGGACATACGACCAGACGTTGTTTGGATCGCTTCCGTGTTTCAGTCGACACTGATCCGAACATTCACTCAATCGGTTGTGATACTCTGAAATGACATCCAATCTTGCTTTGAAGCTCGGCAACAGAAGCAAGAAGAGCTCAAACTCACTAGTGCCAAGACCGCTGTAATCTGGTTTGTCATCTGTTGGCAGAGAATTTGTAGCAATGAGGTCTGACTTCGCAAGAAAAGCCTTATCCTCGCAGTACGCCGCTAAAGCAGTAGTTGCGCAGACAGCGATGAACACGACAAGGACCCGCATGAGAAGCGCTGGGCCGCAGTGTAACAGGCCTTTTCAGAAGGCAAAAATGTGAGTGGGGCACGTCCACGCGTCTGGTTGTGAGAACATGTCACGTCAGTGGGAACCACACCGACGACTTGTATTTTTTTGCATCGATCTCCATTGATTACGGATCGTGTTTGGTTTTTCATGTAGAGGAGCTCTAAAACAAAAGAAAGCCACAATGCAGTGAATCATGCTTGCAGCTCCGCTCCCCTTTCAAACGAGCTTCTTATCTTCCTACCCCATCGCACTTTTTCCAAACATTCTTGACTGACAGCTGATGTGTTGAACAACGTCCTCGAGTAACACCACATGTCCGTTGTGGTCTAGTGGTTAGGATTTACGGCTCTCACCCGTAAGGCCCGGGTTCGATTCCCGGCAACGGAATTAACTTTTGTTTTAAGAACTCATAACATTACGTTTTCTTCGATGGTGAAGCCAAGGCGTCTTTGTGGATTTTATTCACGACTCAATCTTTGTCGAACAACAGAAACTTTTCGGACAATAGCTCTAACAGCTCAACTTCAATATCACTTTCAACAGGTGAATGTCCAAGCCGTTCTCAAACGCTTCACTCAGTTGAGTGGTTTGCTGGGATCGGTCGGTGGCTGAATGTAGCAGCGGCATTCCGCCTTCGTCGAGTGTGAGTCACGACAAAGGATGTAGGTCCAGATCTCCTTGGCGCCCTTGTGCTTCGCTAGACACTTGTCCGAGCATTCGAAGAGCTTTGCGGGCATATCTGAAGAGATTCAACGAATTGAAGAAGGAAACCTTTGCTTTCGCTGAAGGACGAATAGGTCGCGAGTAGTTCCGTCTTGGCCACGAGGGCCTTGTCCTTGCAGTAGTCCCCATCAGCAAGGACGCCCGCGCTGACGACGGCGAGAAGCAGGACCAGTGATCGCATGGCGGCGGCACTTCTTCTGTCTTATCATCGTCGCTTTATAAACGAAAAAGTCAAGGCCGGTCAACAGGCCTCAGACACTGACCAACAACGTGTGGACGACTTGCAGAACCAACCTCCTCAACCCCCATTTCGTGCCCGACGTCGGTTTCAGTTGTCAGAAGCACGTTGACTGCAAGTTGATGACTGTCTTTGACGCTTCAATCACGCCATTTCGGCATCGATGGAGGCGAGGGGGAGACGGAAGTGGTGCTGTCGACGACCGGTCACACTTTATCGAGCGACTCACCTCGCCAACTTTCCGGCTAACCAAGGGCAACTCTCTTCTTGCCGACGAAAGTCTATAAGAATTACAGCCAATGGTTCTCTCTTCCTCAAAGCTTGAGAAACATCAAAACCCTAATGCGAGAAGGCCCACACGACAGTGCTTACTTCGAAAAACGTGCGTCAAAGTTTTGGTTCAACCGCAGGACAATTTCTTCGCAAACTGTCCGAGCTTTTGTTTAGAGGCACTTGCAGTTGGTCACAATGGTCTGGGCGCCGGGTGCAGGGGGCACTGGGCAGAAGGCCGAGGCACGGCCACCGCAGAGACCGGTGCAGGCGGCTTGATTTGCGTGAAAACCTACGATATTTTCTCTTTTTCTTGACGGACCCTTCGGCGAGCCGTCCGGCTCCTTGGCGTCGTTGATGGAGAAGCTGAAGGACTGAACGACCTGGCCCGTCTCACAGGGACCCGCGATGGTCACGGTAGCGAGGGCGACGAAGAGAAGCAGAGCAATGAAGAGGCGCATCGTCGGAAAGAACGGACTGACCGGGTTCACCTTCACGTCGATTTATACCCACGTTTTCCTGTGACCGAAATCAAGGACACGAGCACGCGGAAACAACGTGATCTTCACCGATCGACACGCGTCATCTGAAAGACAGGAAGGAAATACTTGCTGCAGTTTGAACACCACAATCAAACTATCAAGGGCATCGGAAAAGCTTTGGAAGCGTGTGAAGCGTGGCTACAGGTTCACATGAAACTCAATTCCTCCGCAATAGTAATGGTAAAGGGAGCGTCCGTCAATTTGTAAGCCCACTTCTCTGAAATCCAAACGTTTCAGTAAGTTATCCAACAACAACGTGAAGAGTTTTGGCAAAATGGTATCACCTTGCCCTGCATTTCTACGGTCCTACCGACAGACGGCAAGCGTTTTCTTGACATTTCGTACACCAGCATGTTGTTTTCGATCAATCGGAAGTTGGAAGTACTTTCAGTTATTTGTCGACTAGACATAAGTTTCAGCGCTAGAACACTTTCTGAAACTAGAAATGAATTCGATGAATTCCTGGATCTCTTCAGTCTCATTTCTCATTTGATTGTCAGCCTGCTCGGTGCCATTAACCTCGGCGATGCACTCAATTAATGAGATGCGTTTCAGTCTCTATATTCAAGATTTTGAAGTTTCAGACATGGTTACGTGGCTTGTCTGCAAAGTCCATAAATTTGATAAATTTTCAGGAATATGGCGAATGGGCAGCCGAAGAAGTAGCAACGTCTTTTCAACTGTACTCTTTTCCCATTGACGGCATCGAGACCGATTACTTGCAAGTAACGCTAAGGCGCAATTCCCGGTATTCCCTTGTCGTGATCATCTTGCCAGCTTTTCTTCTCATTATGCTCTCCTTGACGGGACTCTTTCTACGCCCCGGCGACAGCGACTCAAGACTGGAAACGGTAGTCGAGGATTAACTAGTGAAACCCGGGAAAGGACTTATTTGGGCCGATCAACAATATGCTGACATCCTGGGACTATTCAAGACCAACCCGGGGTTCCTTGCTTGGGCTGCCCAGTCATAGGCTGTCAAGACCAACCCGGGTTCCTTCTTTGACTGCAGAGTCATAGGCCGGCATCTCGGGACTGTCCAAGACCAACCCGGGTTCCTTCTTTGAGCTGCCCGGTCATGGCTGACATCCCGGGACTGTCCAAGACCAACTCGGGTTCCTTCCTTGAGATCACAAGAGCTCCCGGGACCATTCAAGACCATCCGACCAACAATATCCTGACATCTCGGGACTCTCAAAGACCAACCCGGGTTCGTTTCTTGAGCTGACCAAAGCTTTAGGCTGGCATCCCCGGCTGTCCAAGACAGCCCGTGTTCTTTACATGTGAACCATCCAAAGATTGCCATCCAAGGATTTCTCACAATTTTGGCCCACAACTTGAAAAGTCGCCATGCGAGACTGTTGAGATTTATTGGATTATACACATCGGCACAAATAAGACTTCTTTTACGGTACTGTTGATTTTCCACTCGGAGTTGTTTTTCAATTGAAGCGTCTCCCGCTTTTTCAAAGTTATATTCTAAAAAATGAAACATTAGAAAGAGTACAATGGCTACCATTATTGTTTCGCTCCTGGAAGTACTGCCGTAAGAAATCCTTTGACATTTGATAGGATGAAACGTCGTCTCCGCTGTGGCTGAAAAGTGAACTTTTGCTGTAGATCATTGAGTCTCACTGTTAGAGGATGTGGACGACGGTCTCGATCATCACCTTGGCCAGTTGAGAGTTGCCTCGCGCGGCTGATGTTCGCCACACTTCTCAACTGCTTCCAGTCAACTGAAAAAAATGCCTCTATTTTTGTTGTAAACAGACTTCCATCGGCTCTTTCCACGTCGTTGAATATGCTGCTCCATCAGGGCCCTTCGTAGTCTCGTAGGCCGTGCAGTGAAAGAAGCCATCTTTCTAGAAACGTTTAATGCCATGTATATCCCACCTGTGGAGCAGCAGTCTCAACATGCAAAGGTTCTGCTTCTTCACCTCTTGCGATCGTAGTTGCGATGATCGTATGGGTTCGTTTTTGTTGGCCCAGTCTGAAAATTTAAAAGTTGACAACATATCAAGACCAACCTTCGCTCGCAGTTTTCGATTTGTGTGCTGTCTTCCTTAAAATGGGCAACACTTGAACAGTCATTTTCAAATAATCGAGTTTTCGACGGCTTGCAAAGTTGTGACTTTCTTTTCTTGAATTTGTCCATGAAATTCATTTAAAAGTCGTTTCTTCAGCTGGTCTTCTATGGAAACTAAATCAGTAAATTAAAAAGAATCATCAATATGGCACTCGCGATCGCGTTGGATAGTTGTTGAGCTTTCTGTGTTTACTGCTAACAATAAGACGCGGAGAATAACGGGGCTATACGATAAAGTAAGAAACGAAGTAGTAACGACACTAACTGTCGAAAGAATCGCGAATTAACGAGTAAAAAACGCTCCTAGGCTATCGCCTTCAGAGCGCCTTCGCAAGCGAACCGATGATGGTCAAAAGTGGATCGACCCAAAGGATAATCGTCCCACTTGGCACTGCCCTGTTTGCAAAAGGCGGCAGACCAAAGAGGCGCGCAGCGGGGCTGCATATCGGCATTCTGTGATTGAAACCCACCCTCGATTGCGGAACACTTTTCTGTGACCTCTCGCTTACTTCGACTTCTGACAGCTAAACAAATCGCAAAAACAAGCCACAATCGTACTTCCTAAAAGCATTACGCTGGCATCCCGGGTCCAAGACCAACCCGGGTTCCTTCCTTGGGATGCCCAGAGCTTTAGGCTGGCATCCCGGGTTCCTTCCTTGGGATGCCCAGAGCTTTAGGCTGGAATTCCGGGAGTGTCCAATACCAACCCGGGTTCCTTCCTTGGGATGCCCAGAGCTTTAGGCTGGCATCCCGGGAGTGTCCAAGACCAACCCGGGTTCCTTCCTTGGGATGCCCAGAGCTTTAGGCTGGCATCCCGGGAGTGTCCAAGACCAACCCGGGCTCCTTCCTTGGGATGCCCAGAGCTTTAGGCTGGCATCCCGGGAGTGTCCAATACCAGGGTTTGTCTGATTTCAGCCAGATTGCGATCTCCTTGATACACCGATTCAAGTAAATACGTCGAGCCAGGTTCAACCTAGAGGAAAATTTGACGAAAAGAGTTTAACCACGAACCAAAGCATGTGTTTTCCTTTGGCGAAAGCGAGTCGAATCTGGAAGAAGGGGATGTATGAATCAGCAGCGACGTGAACACGCTGCGGCTAATGCGCCGCGATTAGGAGCTTTGTGAGGTCAAAAGATTTGCTACTCCACTTCCTTTTCTTCGTTTCAGTGTCTAGCATGGGAAAACCGCCGAAGGGCTAAAAGGGGAAGTTTCACCTCTTTAAAAGCTGGCTGTACCTCGGTGAAGGCATCGATTTCTGAACGAACAACGCGATCGAAGACACCCTGACGAATTTTAATTAAAAATTCCTGCATTTCTCATGGAGAAGCCACAATTTTTCGCGTGTTGGTGCCATGGGTGAAGCGTCCATGCTAGCAAAACAGAGAAATTAATAGCCGAAGAAAGGAGCTCGGCGGCCTTCTTGAAACCTGGCGACTGCCCGATTTCATTCAAGTTCTGAAGAGAGAACGCGAAATTTGAGCAAACATCACTTTTGCAGGCTTGACTAGCGGGGGATCCAGAGACTTTGTTGAAACTTAGAAGAACTAGGAAAATGGCACCAATAAGGAAAGAGCGACTCTCTCGTCAGTCATATCTACTCTTCCGCTGACAATGAGACGCTCAAACGTGCGCTAACGGCCTTGGTCCTATGCCCTAACCGGCCGAGCAAGTTCTGGTAAAGCAACAACTTCCTTCTTTGGTGAGCACTACGCGACCGTCTGAAGGCAAAAAGGCGAAAAGGCGAAAAACGCGCATGACTTCCTCGCGAGTTCGCTTAGGAGACAAAGAACGGGCAGCATGTTCAAGGTGGAGACAATCGAGTGTACCCAGATTTTCTTTCTCCTTCGACTTGCTCTCTGTGTGTTGAACTCTCCTTCAACTCTGCCCGTTTGATTCTTTTCAACTCGTTTATCTGTGGCAGAGTTCGGTAAAGGAGGAAGGGGGCTCAAGAGGCGTAGCGGGATTTGAAGTTGGCGCTGGGCAGGTCGGGGAAGGCGTCCAGGAACCCCTCGTGATTCATGTACCGCTGCGTGCGATAGAAGCGCACCAGCTCCTCGAGGCTTTGGAACTGATGCTTCGTTTCTCTTTCTCTCAAGAAACCTTGCTGGCGTGCTCGTCCCCGTAGTCGACCATCCAGACCTTGCAGTCATGGTCGTTGACCGTCTCGACGATCGGGAAGTGGTAGACCTGGAAGAACCACTTTGCATGGCTGTAGGTATTAGACGTTCAAGGAAGACAATCTGTTTGGTAGACATTCCAAGTCTTTTCTGTCTCGTGGCATGCAAATTTGTACTCCTCGTGATAGGAAAGTAGTTTTGGTCTTCATGCTAAAGCCACTTTCGCGGCATCTCGACCTTGTTGTCGGAGCTGCGATAGACGAGTGTGAGACGGATGCTGGTGGCCATCACGGCGCCGCTCCTCGGACGCGGGTAGTAGATGAGGAAGGAGCCCGGCTCCGTCACGCGTCTACAGTAGCCGTTGTTTCTGCCTTGGAGAGTTCACCTGGCGATGCCGCGCCGTGAGCGAACCCCCTTGAAGACCTGGTGGAGGAGGTCGTCTTTCGGGATGCGACTCGACGTGACGCGCTAGAAGCCATTGACCTCCTTGAGAGAGGGCCCTGCCTTTCGACGGGTGACAGAGGCCGAGACATCGGCAGCGTCTGCCTCTCGATGCACGCTCTCGACGCTCTCAATGGAGTTCACGATGATGGGCTCGTAGCCGCGGAGCTCGCGGTCTTGCTCGCGCTGGCTGCGAGTCGATCGGCTGCCCCTTCTTTCTGAAGAGTTGAGTTGAAGGCTGGCAGTGCAGAGGAGACCCTTGGACGGCGTGCGACCTCGCGGCATCGGCGGACGTATAGACTGATGTTGTTGGTGAGTTAATTCGTTCAAGTAAAATTCGCTTGACATGCTATAAACATTTTCACATGAAGCTAAACGATCGATGGCGAACTCGGTATGCAAATGAAGCTGTGAAAGTGTCGCAAAAGTGGAAAGAGAGTGCAGTGCCTTCACCGCTGACCACAATCCACGACCACGGCGAGCTTTGTGACCACGGCGAGCCTTGTGACCACGACCACGACCACGACTTGTGACCAGCTTTGTGACCACGGCGAGCCCATCGAACTCGTCCAGTCATTCGTGTACCTCGGACGGCTCGCCACCTTCGACAAGGACAGAAGAGGAGAGCTGAGGCGAAGGATCGGTCTGGCATGGGCATCGTTCAACAAATACCGCG
>JAQIXL010003359.1:0-10556 GCA_034700245.1 Poikilolaimus oxycercus
TATTTGATTGTTTTTTTTATTTGTTTGTTGCTTGTTGACATATTTGTTGACATGTCGCAAACTTACGCGAAGGAAGTCGTACTTGGGCGTGTCGGGCGCGCTGAGCGAGTTGAGGTGGGCGATCATCGGGTTGACACTCGGCAGCGGCGACTCCGTCGTGAACTCCGACGTCTTCGGCTTCTCATCTTTCGCTGGACTGGTGCACCTCTTACTGTGGTGGGACGCCAGGTAGGTGTCTGAAGTTTAAGAAATAATTTTTAAAAATTGTAATTAATACAATAAATAAATAAATACCGAGATCCTCGCAGGCCTTCGTCTTCATGTTCAAGAGTTGATCGAAGTTTACTTTGTACCACGGCAGGCCGATTTCCTGGTTTTTGTGGCGGTGAAGGTCGATCAACAAGTAGATCCACGTCTAACATTTAATTCAAATGATAATTTATTTTAATTATTTTAGAAACCTCGAGATCGTCTTTCGGCCCCTGCCACTCGAGACGATGAGAAGCGCGCGACGCGAACTGGGGCGTGCCCTTGAAGGACGGCGCCTTCTTGCCGGCTTTCCTAAAATTGGTAGTTTATAGTTTTGGAAATTGAAGCCCAACCAGTTGCCGTTCTCATCGCGAAAGCGGCGAGCGATGCCGAAGTCGAGGATGATGACGATCGTCGGGTCCTATAAACTTGGCGCTTTATTTATTTACTTCTTTTTGTTTACATGTTTATCTGCATTAACAACAATTAAACAAACCTCAAGGGCGGTGGCGAGGTTTGTTGGCTTGAGGTCCTGGTGGATGAAGCCGCACTCGTGCAGGTGGCGGAGGCCCTCGAGCACTTGCAGGGCGATCCTGGCGGCGGAGTGAGGCCTGAATTTCAGTTGCTTTTACAATAATTCTTGTTAACCCTTTTATAGTTTGCTTGCTTTTTTACATGAGTAAAGCTTACGAGAAGTCCTTGCCGAGATATTTGGTACGAATCGTCTCCAGCGACGGGCCCACAAGCGTCATCACCATGAAGCTAAAAGTTCGCTCTTTTTCAAGAAAAAGTGTGCTCACCGCATTTTGTGCGCCTCGTCCTCGCCCTTGTCGATGAGCCGAGTGAAGTGCCGCTGCTTGTCGGCGTCCAGTTTGGCGAGTTCCGTGAGGATCTCCATCTCGAGAAGCACGCCCTGAACGACATTCGTCTTTTTTCTGAGAGGAACAGACCAAGACTGGCTTCTTCTTCACCGGCGACGGCATGACGACCGCCTGCACCTCGGCCGTCTCCTCCTTCGACTTCGCCCTCGAGTTCTTGACTTCGACGGTGCTCTCGGCCTTGAGGGCGAACTGCACCTTGTCGTCGCGCTCCACCTGAATAAGTTGGCTTGTTTACTTGTTTGTTTGTTTGTTGCTAAGTGTGATGAGGCGGGGTGAAACGAACCAGATACACATCTCCGCAGCCGCCCGAGCCGACGGCCTTGACGACCTTGTAGGTGTGCCTTTCGCCGTCGGGAGGAGCGTCGCCGAGGAAGACGTCGTTGGCCAGGTAGCACTGACGCATCTTCGAGTTCGCATTCCTCTGCTGAAAGATTGACTGTTGATTAGATCTCATTTGAGTTTGAGAAGAAGTAAAACAACCAAAACCTTTGAACCCGCTTCAGCTGAGCCGCGACGCTTGCGCCTTCTCTTCTTCTTCGCTCCCTTGCTGTCCTTCATCTCCGGGGTGGTGGTGGAACTGTTGAGACGGCTGTTCAACTTCCTTGCCTGCAAGTCATGGGTGAAGAGGGCTGTGATGAGACAGAGAGGAGGGGGCGGGGAGCCATAATCTAGGGGGGGGGGTTACGACCACTTCGGCATAGAGCGCAAGTGTTCTTTCAAGGCTTGAGACATGCAAAGAGAGGTACATGCAAATGCGCTCCCACACCAAGAATACGATGCAACATCTGCACCCCACCAGGCAAGCCAATAGACCAGCCGTAAAATGACTTTGAATGCCGAAATACCCTAACTACGGTAACAGGACGAGCCGCAGCAGCGGCATCACGAGGCTCAGGCAATGCCGCAGGCAGAGTAAAGCGGCCTGGATATCAGTTTGATGGCCGAAATACTCTAGCTACGGTAACAGGGCCAGTCGCAGCAGCGGTATCACGAGGCCCTTGCACAGTGGCAGGCAGAGTCAATCGGCCTGGATATTAGTTTGAAGGCATAAATACTCGGGCTACGGTAGAAGAGCGAGTCGCAGTAGCGACACTAGAAACATAAGCCCCTGGGACAGGCTGAATAAAACGGCCGGGATGTCTTTTTGAAGGCCGAAATACTCTAGCTACGGTAGCAGATCGAGACGAAGCAGCGGCATGCAGCGGAAACACAAGCCCTTGGGCAGGCTGAATAAAACGGCCGGGAAATCGCTTTGAAGGCCGAAACACTCGGCCTACGGTATCACAGTGGAAGCAGCGGCATCGAGGAGAGACTCAAGGCAACGGGGCGCGCCGATGTCGAGGAGCTGAAAGGACCGCCGGACGAACCTTTCTTGCCATGGCAGTGGAGCAGTGAAGGAGCTGAGGAGATGTCGAACCTCTCGGAGTGAGCGCAGAGATAGAAATACGACGATCTTTTTTGAATCTCAAGTACATCGACAAATATTTGAATTTCTCTGGTATGAAAAAGGAAGGAGTTATGTAGGTTTCTGTTCAGGCGCTCGAATCTAGGTGAAAAGACTCTGGTTTTGCGCTCATCCTAGTCAGTTTTTCACGCTGATCGTATTTTGCACCTTTTTTTTCGCCGTTTGAAGCACAACGCTCGTTGATTACTGTAGCTTTTTTTTATCTCGTGAGGCAAAAAGAGCTTTAAGTCACGAAAAGGTTTCGTTAGGAATTTTGAAATGGCCCATTTCAACAATTTTAGCTAAAAGTTTTCGTGACTCTTTTTGTCTCACGGGATAAAAAACTACGGTAAAATTCATGGATTAGCGCTTCAGATGACTTTCGCTTTTATTCTTGTGAAGTAATTCTGCGCACCCTTCAATTACGACACCTTTAGTCACAAAAGAGGGGTTGTTTCGATCAATTTGCTACATTAGTCGGAATAACTTGGCTCTCCTAAGGCGTCGTGTGATTTTCTCGTTTCATTTCGCGATGACACGGTTTTCTTCTTCTTGCTGGTACATCTTTCAAGACATTCAGTTCAACAAAAATATTGCCAATTTCTTCCTTCGCTTCCACACCTAGGGCATCCATAAAGTGCTGATGATCAGCCATTTCTTGCCCGCTTCTGAAATATTTCTTTAAAAAACGGGCTGCTTGTGCTGAGGACAGAACCTGGAATGGTCGAACATGAAGGCTCTTTGCAGAAGCCTCAATTTTCAATTCAGGTCATGAATCCTCGCATGACTGAAAAATGCATCGTTGTCCATTATCATTCCGAACGTGAGTGAAGTTTCAGCGATGTGCGCGAAAAAAATCTCATATTCGAGACGTTGTGCGAGTGCATCAATTGATTCACTAGAATAATGACTCCAAGTATAGGCGACAGCTCAGAGAGAAGAGGAAAGATGAGCTCTTGAAGATTTTGACCGAGAAAGGAAAGGAGTATACTCCGCTGGCCGCCTGGGCTGAATTGGCCTGAATTCCACCGACGCTGAAGCATCGTGAATGAAACGTTCCAGTTCACGTTTCCACACCTTGTGGAGCGAAAGCTAGCCATCGTTTGATTGTTCCGACGAAATAGTTAGGTGCATGTCCAAACAATATTCATGAACTGAAACATTAGGGTAATTTTTAAATCTTATTTACTTCAGCAAGTAGATCTTAATGTTCAGTCCGCAAACGGTATGCAGGTGTTTGACTAAATGGTCAATCTGCAAACATTTCGTCTCCCCAGAGCTCACGTTCGACGCCTTGAGAATCTCTCCTGAATTTACTCGCGTATTTAAGAAATGCTTTCGTGTTGCAATCAGGTCAAAAGAATTCTGCTTCTCATATATAGAGTCAGCAGTCGGAGAAGAATAATTAACGAATTCCTAGAAACAGTTTTGTTTCAAGCACACAATTTTCAAAAATTCGCGAATCGAAAACCAGACCACAAAAGAACTATTGGAAGACAGGCTCACTCGAGAGAGCTGCGGTCTAAAATCGATGCCCGCACCCCACCAGTTGATAAGCGCTGTTTAGGACGGTCCTCATGTTCCGAGTCATGTGGGCGTTGGCCCACCGCGAGCACGAACTTCACAGCAGCGTTTCACATATTTCCAGCTAGCAGGTGCTCAGAGTTTGAAGAGATTGGCAGTCTTCGGAAGGCGTAAAATTTATTGTTCTAGTCTAGCAAAGCAATCAAAATGTCGTACATTGCACGGAACCAAAAGAAAGGCCGCCATCTCTCGAGGAGAATATTTCGTACTGGCTATCTCCTCTACAATGTACGCCTCAGGCTCTGCATATTTCCAATTCGTGAATTCGGGGAGATCTAATTCGTAGCCATGCGTCAACGGGCCTTTTATCCACTGATCTAAGAATGGCGCATTGTTCCGACAGATCGCCACGTGATACCGCGGATGGTTGTATAGAAATACAATGGCCTCCTTTTTGCGGTATCTCAGTACCGCTCCGATATATTCGGGCCTCGAGAGAAAATGCCTGCGTATCAAATCTGAGATCAAGTGGGTTGATAAAGTGTTACAGAGGCGCACTTACTGGTGATCTGAAGTTCTAGCTTGAGGTAGCGCTTATGATCAAAATGAGAGAAAGCCACAAGAAGGCCAGCTATCTATGGCTCTAGGGGGTTGAGAAGCGTCTTCTATCGACAATCTTAAACTTCAACAATAAATGCTGCTGACCGGCTAGCCTACAGTTAAATGCGCGAGTAATACAGAAAAGAAAGTGTAAAATCATGCGGCGCGGAGACGATTGAGAATCCTTCGCAGGCTGTGTGCCCCGTCCAAAATCGATGCGGCGCGCTCAGCTGATAGTGCGCTCAGGCGGTCACCCTTTCGGCAGAACGTGCTTGGCTGCGGTTTCAACAAGCAATTACAGATGGAAGAATTTTCGAAGCTTGGTGTGTCACTAGAGAGATCCTTCAGTTTTGCGTGGTCTTTCAGCTTTCAAGTTTAGCAAGAGGGCGAAGTTATCCCGAAAGATGATCGCTTTCGTCCGCTGAATCACCGTTCGTTCGCAAACTACACGTGGATACCTACAAACAGCTTCGATTTTCAGTTTAACGTGCTTTGCGATCATCGAAATGCTTTTATTTGTAAATTTCTCTGAATTGTTGTCTGCGTACCGAGCTGAGTGAGAACCATTACGGATACTATCACTATAGCGGATTCCATGGTTGGTGTGAAAACGAGTGATTTTTGGGGCTCGCACTTGCTTTCTGTGCAAGGGTGGTTCAGTGGGTTTAACAAACGCGCTTTATCGCAGCAACAAAACAACAACAGGAGCGAAAGAAGGAGAGTGGCGGGTAAGGCAACCGCACACCAACTCTCGGGAAGATTGAGTCGCAAGTTGTTCAAATTCCGGCGAACTTCAGGATACGGTAGTCGGGTCTCGTCACGAAGCGTGCATTAAGCGAATCTTTTTGAATGTGTTCGACTTCGAGTGAATTTAAAGAAAGTCGCACGACGCAACAGTTGGAATGATATTCTGCCTATTTCTTGTCGGCGTCTACGGACAGTAGAGAGATCCGTCCTTTGGCGAGAGCCTGTACTACAACATGTGGTATTATTCATATTAACGCTCTCTGCAAATCTAAAACGTCGATTTCTAAAGCAACGCTATAACTACAGCCGTTAGCTAACCTTGATCTCCTCACATTGAATCGATTCACTCGAATCCCTGGACCATGAAACTCTTCCTTAAACCGTGCATCCCGAGTGAGGGGAAACAGGAAGACGCGATGTATGCGCGCTCCTGAAAAACATTGCTTCATTATCAAGCACAAGTAGTGAAACACGAGAGCCCTTGAGCTCGATAGAGCGCATCAGCCCGACTAGGTCCGCCGAGTTGCCATGGGACAGAATGGCGAGAGAAATCAATGTAGATGTTTCACCGCTCGCTTCTCATTAAGCCCCGTGAATGTTTTCATGTTTCCATGGTTGTGTCGCGGATGCGACTCTCATCGTTAGCACTTCCCCTCAGTTCCTCCTCAGCTCCGCCCCCTTTATTAGCACGTTTGTATCCTGCATATAAGCCGACCCCAAGCCTATTATATTCACTGTTCGTACTATTCGTATCATATTCTTCACCATCAGGCCGCTCCTCCTCCACCACCAATAAACCATCTTCTACCACTGGACTCTGTATGCGACATGGTGCATCGGAAGGATCAACCCCGACCAAGACCCGCGTGGCAATGACTGCTGATTTTCCTGCGCCCGGTATTTTGAAAGCCAAGGATGCCGAAATTCCCTCTCTCCGTCGACAACAATTTCGAGCCTCATGCGCTCTTTCCAGCAAGGAGCCCAGCAGACCTTCGCCGATCACAGGCAACTCTTCCGAGGACGCGCAGCAAGCTCCCGGACCGTCCACAAAGGACGGAGCTGGATCCCTCCTTGCAAATTTTCACATGAAGAAAACCCAGCCAAAATCACTCCACAATGGACGTAACGGGACATCTTCACAACAATCCCACGGGCCGACGACTACAATGGCACACCAGAGGCGCCCGTCATCCGTCGAAAAACTTTTCCGCAGACGAGGCGTCGAGAAGGGAGCCGAGGCAGCAGAAGCAGCAGAAGACAACGTAAGCGAGCAAGCACCAAGAGGACCAGCAACAAAAGGGCCGCAGCCAAGCGCGTTCGACAGTCCCCAGAGCTTCTGGGTTATCAAAGCAAATTCATCCAATCGTGCTTCAAACCGACCGCCACAACATCAGCTGGATCCGACTCTATTTTCTTCTTTCCTCACCGCCCTTGACCTTGTAACTGTTCCACACGAGAACAGGGAAGTCAGTCGAGCTAGCCGCATCCGAGTGATCAACATCGGAAGGATCAACTCCGACCTGAGGCAGCTCCAAAGCACCGTCCTCCCGTAAACGCCTATCTCTGGCTTGGGACGAGGCTGACCGCTTTCTGATCCAAGAAATGCCTTCGTCAACGGTCGAGCTGAGAAAGAATACCCAAAGAGCTATCTTCTACGCGGCCCGATGTGTCGTTTTCTTATGATCTCATTACTCTATATCCACTGAGATGTTCGTCAAGGCCGGGAGTGTCGCGGATGCGACTCTCATCGTTAGCACTTCCCCTCAGTTCCTCCTCAGCTCCGCCCCCTTTATTAGCACGTTTGTATCCTGCATATAAGCCGACCCCAAGCCTATTATATTCACTGTTCGTACTATTCGTATCATATTCTTCACCATCAGGCCGCTCCTCCTCCACCACCAATAAACCATCTTCTACCACTGGACTCTGTATGCGACAGGTTGCAGGTCAAAAATGGTTTCCTCTTCAACTTGTACTTCGGGCTCCTTTTTCTTGACTGGTGTGTGATATCGCCAACCGATTCTGTCACATAAACCACAGCAGGAATTACATAGCTATGTGAAGCTCTCAATGATTTAACGCGGTGCTAAAATCATCGTCCACAGAAAGGAACAGTTTTCATACGAAATGGTGGCGCTTGTGAATGAAAAAGTGGAAACGTATTGTATTCAGAGTTGCAGACAACGTCAAAGCACAACGTCTTGTGTAGTTTGTGTACTTTTCGGCCCAACGCGGATATCTTTCCCTCTACTCCTTCCAACCTCTTTCTCATGCCGCAGAGAAGTGTGCGATTTTGTGCACACACGGGGAGGCGTCGCCCGCTGAGGCCACAAAGCAGAACTTGTGTTCTGTGACGCACACTGGAGCGTGTGGCCAACGTCCAATATAAGCCGCAAAAATTCTCTACTCTGAGCACTTGCATGTACCGCTCTGACACAGCCATGGCTCTTCGATTCTCTGGAAAGATTGTCCTTGTGACTGGTAAAATTTCCTTTGCTCTTAACTTCTTTGTTAGGCTCGAGCAACGGCATTGGCCGTGCGGCTGCTAGACTCTTCGCTCGTGAGGGCGCTGCTGGTGTGACCATCACCGGTCGTAACAAGGAAGCTCTCGAAGTCTGTTTTCGTTCATCTGCTAAACGTTTTGATTCAGGAAGCCAAAAAGGAAGTTCAAGCCGAAAATCCAAACACTAAAGTGCTCGTTCTCGCCGGTGACCTCGTCAACACAGAGTTTCAGAAGACGCTCATCGACAAGACTGTCAGTACTTTCAAAAAGCTCGACATTCTCGTGAGTTCCTGAGCGTTAAGCAAAACTTCCAAGGTTAATAATGCTGGTGCAGCCGCTCAAGGACCCGAAAACTTGCCGGGCGAAGGTCTTGAACAGTCGCTTGAGCACTTCGACTACATGTTCAACTTGAACACGAAGAGCGTGCTGGCCTTGGTTCAGCTTGCTGTTCCGCATCTCGAGAAGACCAAGGGAGAGATCGTCAACGTCAGCAGCATCGGTGGCCTACACTTCGGGGTAAATTATGCATCCAAGTGATTGCAAACGTTTTCAGTACCCTCGATCACCGTACTACACAGCAGCCAAGGCAGCCCTCGATCATTTGACTCGTTCAATGGCTCTTGCTTACATTCCAAAAGGGATCCGCGTGAATGGCATCAAGTTAGACTAGTTTTTTTCTAAATTCCTGTTCTAGCCCCGGCATGATCTACACGGAATTCGGTATGAAGATGGGACTCACAAAAAGTGCTGCTGATGAGGTGAGCTGCCTCTTCGTTTTTGAAATCTTTTTAGTACTACGAGAAATGCGCATCTGACCGCAATTCGATTCCACTCGGTCGCTACGGCACCGCCTGGGACATCGCCAAGGTGATCTTGTTCCTTGCTGACAGGGAGCAAAGCGAGTTCATCATCGGCGTCAAGTTCGTCACCATTTCATTGTCTTATGTGAGCTTGTTTAGCCTGGTCGCTGATGGCGGTTCGGTCCTCAACACTCCGATCTTCTGCGCTCCACGTTGATTGTTTGAGAGAGTCACCATAAAAATGAACTTTTCAAACAAGTGCTGTAGTTCTTGAAAAAATGAAGACCCCCCCCCACCTTCCTTATTAATTGACGAAGAAAGAGATGTTCGACAAGTTCAACAAGGCGAATAGTAACGCCAGCACAAGGCATGCTTGGCATAGGCAGACTAATTTGTGAAGCCAGACACTCTTCGTCGGTTCAAAGTCTCGCTGGTCCCTTATCGGGTCTTTCAACAGATCAATTCTGTCCTGCGGCGTGTATTCATGCTGGACGCCCGCTTTGCCTTTTCTGGCTTTCCCTTCTTTATGTCGACTTTGCCGAGGATGTTGCCTGCCCTCCAGGGTGGACGGCATCAACTATTGTCGACAGGAAATGCTACCATACAACCAATCCCCAAAGATTTGTATGCATTTGCTTTATTATCAAATTGACTCTTGGAACTGTTTTAGGAGCGCTCCGATGATGCAGTCCAATGGTGCCTGGATCAAGACTCGCGAAGCACGCTCGTAACCATTCGCAGCGCCCTTGAAAACGAGGAGATTTGTGGTATTGAATTTGTTTCGCAATTTAAAACAACTTCAGACCTCTTGGATGCCGTGCAGCAGAGTCAATATCAATGGATCACCTGGATAGGAATGGCCTACAACACCACGACTTCAACATGGGAATGGCCCAATGGAGAGGTAAATGCTATTTTCTAGTACCTTACGCGTTTTTCCAATGCTTCCATTTCAAATCCAGGATTTTAGCCGCTGAATTACACGAGCTGGCTACCAGACCAACCGAAAACACCTTGCTGCGGTTTCACGTCTTATGCATCAATGACTCGTCCGGGTTGGACAACGCGTTCTTACATCGAAGCTCTAAACGCCATTTGCCAGTTCTATCCGCCTACAGTCCCCAGTTCTTGCCCATTTGGATGGGCGTCGTCGAAGACTGTGAACGGAAAGTGCTACAGAATTTCGTCTCATGCTGTCGTAAGTTGCTCATTTAGCACACTAATTGGGAACAAACGGAACCTTATTTCTCTTTCGCTGCATTCATGTCGTATCAATACCTCACCTGGTTCACTGCTGAACCTTTGTATTATAAGAGGCGCTGCTCGAGGGAACTGCGAATGTTCAAAAGACCGTTGGCACATTCGATTTCTGACTTTTTTAGCTGAGTATGAGGTCTAGAGCAACTTTTTGCGTAGAAAACGATGCGCGGGGTCCGGGTGGGGGAAAAGTTGAAATTTCTACCGTAATCCGCAACTCGAAATCTGAAAACAGTCAATTTTCATGGTTACGGTTCTCGCCGATTTTCCAACCAATTCCGACGCTCTTTTTTGCATCTTGCTCGCCTCGACGAGCTGAACAACTTTCTAGAACATTGCATTAAGAAAAAATGCGACTAGACCCAAGCTTTAGCCAAAAGATCAACTTTTGAGGTTCTTTTTTGGGGTATTTAAGCCTATAAGTTCCAAAATCTCCCGACGGGAAGACCAAATTTGGGCTCAAAACAACGCGCGTGAAATTCTACCCTAGATGACAACCTCAGTAATCTCCAGTGTGCGGACCCAAGGAAGAATAAAACAAAAGAAAGCTA
>JAQIXL010003360.1:0-10554 GCA_034700245.1 Poikilolaimus oxycercus
CTGCCAGGGCGAAGCCCTCATCTCCCGATCGGCGGTCGAGACGCAAGTCGAGGCATCGCTGTTCCTTCGAGAAACCGAGCATTTCTGCAAACATCGAGTCCCCTTCCACCCCTACTCACCATCAAGGAGAGTTCTGACTATTCCCTCTCCTAAGAGGTGCAGATCGTCTAGCATCAGCTGCAGCGGAGTTAGAAGGGACCAGTTGGGATTCCAGTCTAAGGATACTGTAAGAAGAAAGAGAAGATCTGCTACCAGGTCGTCCATCTATTGAAGGAGCACCGCGGGAGAAAGTCTTGTGAACACCGAAGGCGGACAGTACCCGACGGATACGGCCAGTACAAGGTCGAACCGAATCGCATTCCAGAAAAAGTGCAGAAGCTGCATCCACTTGTTGAATTCCAGCGTGGAAGTGAGCTTTCGGCATGCTTTGACAATGAAATATGCCTTTTATGCAAAAGAGGCTGTCAACGTTTGTAAATTTTTGTAAAAAGGAAGAGGAAGAGATGCATAAGAGGTCTCACAAAGATCTGGCAAAAGGTCTCACTTTTCAAAGAAGGATTCATCTTCAATGTCCCATTTCTCACACCAGAGAAGCCTATCACATTGTACCAGAGAAACCACAACACAAAGGAAGGGAAGGGACGAGGCTTCTCTCCCGTGAGGAGAGATGTAAAAAGGAAAGGACTTGCTGTAAAACAGACATTCCCCACGGAACAATTTCTCTTTACAAAACACAAAAGGCTGTTCGAGCTTTCCAGTTGGATGACAATCATCAACCAGGCAGCTCGCTGATTCAATAAATCTGTTAGACTAGCATAATTTCAATAAAACAAACTCGAAGATGGGGCTAGCTGGAAGCGGCGACACCGGAGAAGGAGCACTTGCAGAATGCTGGCCAAGATTGTGTGAGACCAACGAAGATGCGTTTCAGTTCTGGCGATGAGTAACGAAGGGACGATAAGTGGATGACCACAACTCAAGAATTGCAAAGAAGGATGTAGATGTGTGAGAACTTATGTGAGCCTCCAATGGCACTTCCAGCAGCAACACAATCAACGGAGGTGCTGGATGGATTCTTTTCTACGATATCACACCTGAAGAGCGATAAAGAAGTTTCCGTGAAACCGACATTTCCAAGGCGCCCGAGTTCACTCTCTCCTGCAAAGAAGGGACAAAGTTTGATGGATTTCCAAAACGGAAATCCGGCGCAAGAATTCTCAAGCTAACAATTGACCGTTTCAGTGCAGATAAACAGCGGCGTGGTCTTACTTGAGAGGCTAACGAGTGCAAAAGAATGCCAGCGGGATGAAACTTCTCAATTGATCAGCAATTTTGTTCAGGACTTCGGCCATAATGATGAGAAGAAGGACATTCCCTCCCCTTCAAGGATACGAGCTGGGTCCTTGAGATCTATCCAAAGAGGTCCCGCAGCAACTGAATTTCACCGAGGTCCCGCAGCTCACGAGGTCCCGCAGCAGCAGAGACCAGAATCTTGGGGATCACTCGCATAGTCAACATCAAAGAGAGGACATGAAGAAGAGCATCGGCCAAGAACTTCAAGTGAAATGCAGGAGACGAGGTCCCGCAGCAACTGAATTTCACCCGAATTCGGCTGTCTTTGAATGTCGGAGAGTCTCTCTCTCTTTCTACACGCCTGCTTTTTACTTTATTTTCTGTTGTGATAGTGGTTGCAAGACCCTAAACTGGATTCTCAGCTGTTGAAGAAGGTCCAATAAAAACTTTATTCTTTCACCACTTACTCGTCTAACTCCAGGAATATGGTAAGAGAAGAGAAGAACAGTCACGCTTGAACTAAATATCTAACCATTCCTCCAGAATACCACGGCTAATTCCGAGAACATTCTTCCATTCTCGAAAGCAATTCTGTGTTACACCAGAAAGAATGGACACCAGAGAGAAAGAAACAGATACAAAGAAAAACAATGAGCCTTCGAATTCGAACAATATCGCCCGGGACTTCAACTACACGCAGAGCAATAAAAAGAGACCAGAATCTTGGGGATCACTCGCAACAAACGATGTCTCTTACTCTCGAGGATACGCTGCAAGCGTGAAGCGGCTGCAGCAATCTGCCTTGCCTTCCACCATCAGAGCCTTGCCATCATAGGAGACTTCACCAGAGGCTATAAAGTTTCTATCAGATAACGCAGCAAAGGACTCACCAGAAGGCGGGCGATTCAAGACGACGAAGCGCAAGTGTGCACGCGTTTCGGTGCAGAAATTGGCAATCTCGATTCTAGCCTTCGGAAAGAAAATCGTTGCGCGATCCAAAACTTTTTGTTAATGAATGCAGTGGCACAAACCCGCGTGATCACGACGGCCTTGATACTGCTCTCGGATTTGAGCGCTCAAGAACTTGCAGCAGCAGTCGGTGCCCTCGACTTCCACCTGAAGATGCTCCGAAGGGAATCGAACCACTTTCGTTACTAAACATCGGTTTCAAATTTTGATGAAATGCTTTGGAACCATTCCGCGCCGCCCTGTGGCCCAGAGCGTGAACGCTGATAGTACTGCACTTCAGCCCCGAGAGACAGAGTCCATGTAACGAGACGAGAATAGAGCCGACAACAATCTCAAGGAAGTCTAGAACACAAGTTATTTCTACTAAAGTCAACAAACTCATATGGCTTGAGTCGCTATGGCCGAGAACCTCGCTGACCGGCGGCACGCCTCCTCCGCCGGCGGCGGCCGCCTTCTTCTCTCTGCCCTGGCCACCAACGTTAAGATTCTGCAGTCACATTGATGTTTCGTTAAATTGACAAGTAGCTAACCTGTGCAGCTATGAGGACTCCTCCTTGCGCGGCCGTGCCCGCAAAGGGGCCGAAGGTCGCTCCGTCGCCGACTCCTGAAACCTTTGATTGAAGAGTGGCCAGTCACTTTCTTGGCATTTGGCTAGAATTTCAAGTGCAAGGCTTACGATTTCCGGCAGACAAATTGTTCCAATAATCTCTCGAAGGAGGGCACGACGCGGCTCGACAGCCACACCACTGAAGCAATTTTTGTATAATAGAAATGACGAACATTCGGGCCGAGCCATCCAGTAAAGCGCAGATAGTCCGCCAGGTTCTCCAAACCTAAAGTGACATTAGTGGGAACTCTCCAACGACTCACGGATCTTTCCATCGACCAAGAGGAGGCGCTTCAGACGCCGGCGCGCGCACACGGTACAGTTCTTCAACTTCTTCTCAACGCTAAGCACCGAATGATCAAAGGTTGAATTACGAACGCGTAGCGAATTTGTCGCTCGGTGAAAGAGTCGAGTCCCTCTACCTTCGCCTGAAGGAGGAGGATGAGAGCCGCTAACGACTTAGCGATCTTCCACGTCTCATCGAGGAGAATGCTGAAACGTTGGAAGGCTTAATGGAGAAATGTTGTAATTCCTAACCTCGAGTTCGCATCCGAAAAGAGCCTGTCAAAGACGAGGTCTTTCTCGATCGAAGACATCAGCAGAAGTTCTGTCCTACAGGCTTTACCTAGAAAGTTACTTCATGGAGACCAACGGGCAAGAGTAAATCGACAAAGTATTGACCGCGATCAAACGGTTTCAAGAGCACTTCATCAGTTTGCTCAAAAAGAAACTTTTATCCTTGAATAACAGAAGGGATAAATATGGGACAGCCTAGAGAAGGCTCCTGACTTGTGAAGCTTTGGGCAGGGGGACGAGTCGGCACAAATGGTCCAAACGGTAAGCATTAACGCAGGTTAGCTTCGTGTCTTTCTTGATTCGTTGACATTCCTTCTTGCGTTCGTTGATCGACAGTTTGGGATCCTAAAGAACATTCCACACGAAGAACTAATTCACGAACCGAAATTGGTTTCACCAGTGGAATCAATAAGTTCGGCGAAACTTGCTGCAGCTCGCCGATATTGAACATGCCCGCATGAAAGTATGAAACAATGAAGAACCGTTCTTCAAGTACCATCTCTTTTGTAACCGCAACACAGATGTACCCCGGCACTGAAGAAAACTAGAGTGAAAGGTTCTCCAAACCTGAAGGCCGACCCGGCGGGTTACAGGCACACGGCGTGTACTTCTCCCATGAGAAGTCTTGTCCCACACCAGGCATCAGCTTCGAGATTGATGCCTTCGCCTTCTCGTAATAGTCCTTGCGGTCGTGCTTAGCCGCCTGTTTGAGCTCTCGCTTCCTCACAACCTCAGCAATCCTCTTTCTCTCTTGTCGCCCTTCTCCTACCTGCAACTTCAGATTCACTTTCCCGTCGTTTTGCTTTCTGCTCTAGTGGACTGAGGACTTGAAATAGAAAACTTACAGCATCTGGCAGCTCAAATTGCTGTCTCTCGCCGTTGCGCATCCACTCGTCTAGTCGTGACCTTTCCCAGAAACGACCTTGCACTTGCGGTAATTCTGGTGCCACTCTCTGAAAACATTTGCTGTGTTTCTCCTCCCACTTTGATTTTCATTTTGAAATAGACAATGCATGAAAGTGCAGACTGACCTGAACCTCGACGTATTGACTGAGGATAGCTTCATATTCATGGCGAAGCTCGACCAGACAGTCGATTTCGTCGGAAGGAGACGCCATTACCTGCAATCGTCATTCTTTCACATCTGGACTTCTTTCTCTTCAGCATAAATGCACGAGAGCGACGCGCTCAATTCACGGAAGAGGCATCAAAGAGAGAGGGAGAGAATGTCGAGAAGGCTGTCAGAATCATTTATGCATTGGAGTTTCAAATCTTCTGGTTCAAGCAATGTGAGCAACTAGGGAAGTGTCGGGTCTCGAGGGTCTTCGAGAGAAAGCAAGGGTTTCTCTGGTGTGAAGAGAGACGTGAGAAGATGAAGGAGGACTTGTAGTGAAACAGACATTCACACAGCAGAATTTCTCGTTACAAAACACAAAAGGCTGTTCAAGCTTTCCAGTTGGGTAGCAATCTTCAACAGGCAACTCGCTGATTCAGCACACTTTGTAGTGTCGCTTAATTTTCCACTGAGAGGCAAGTCGAAATGGTTTCGAGACGAAACAAAAGAAGCGCTTCTGGAATGCTGGCCCGGGATCGTGGAAGACAAACAAAGATATGTTTCAGCTCTGACATAAAGTGAAATAGTGGCAGCGACGAGTGAAGGGCCACAACTCAAGAACTGTAAGAAGGGGAGAGTCTGTAAATGAAAACAAAGAAGGAGATTCAAGGGCGAACTTTTTGTCAACGACCATCAAGTGAGCTATTTAGAAGATCCTCTGAACATCGAAATAGACTTTAGGAATCGTCAAGAAGAAAAGAAGATGCGAATAGTGTGAATTAGAAGAGATTGAAGGAAGAGGAAGAGAAGGTGGATATGTGAGAACTTGTATGACAGTATGAGTCTTCAATTCTTCAATGGGACTTTCAACAACGGGAACAATATGAGGTACTTGTTGTTCTGTGAGGGGTTCTTTCCAACAATCTGGGCTCACGCGTGAAGGGCCTTGAAGGAGTTTACGTGAAGCCGACATTCCCAAGGCGGACGAGTTCATTCTCTCCTGCAAAGAAGGGACAAAGAAAGGCTTCTGGTTTCCCAGAGAAAGTAACCCGACGCAACAACTCTCAAGCTGACAATTGGCCGTTTCAGGGCAGATTACTAACCAGTGGCGTTGAGCCTTGTTTGACAGGACATCGATAGGAAAAGGAAAGCAGCGAGGTGAATCTTCTCCATTGATTAACAATTTCATTCAGGACTTCGACTATGGCGATGAGTAAGGCACCAGCAGATCGGGGAAAAGATGAATGACCAGCCTTCCTTTCAAGGCTACGACCAGGGTCTTCAACAACTATTCAAAGAGCCTATGATTCCCCATCGGAGAGGACAAATGAAGAACGTCTCCCAAGAACTCCAAGCGAAATGAAAGATATGAGGTCCTGCAACATGTTCCCCCTGGTCGACAGCAATTTGATTGGGTCAATGAACGGAAAGGAGATCATCGAGAGAGTAATCTGTACAAGACACAAAAGCTGGCAGTTGATCGTTTCAGCAAAACTTTTTTAAAGGAGTTTCTAGTTCTCATGTCTGGGAGTGTAAACGCTGAGATGGAGAGATGCATTACGACCAATGAAACTGGGAAAGAATTGATTCTGAAATGCGCTCCGGGATCGTGGAGGACTACCAAAGCTCCTCTTGGAATTTCTAACGGAGTAGGAAGTAGATAAATCTCTTCAGAGGAACTTGCAAAGAAGGAGGAGAAACTTCAGAAAGGCTTTCACCATGAGATCATTCAAGCACACCAAAACGTCATCAAAAGGGATCTAGTGAAGACTGCCGACAAAACCTCCAACTCTTTCGATTCTTCAGTGGATGCGAGCTCTGAACAATCCCCCTTTCCATCGCCCGTCTGTACATGTTCGCCCCGTGGACAAAGAGAATTCGCGCGTTGCCAAATGGTTGAGACCTTTCTCACACTAAACCTTAACATAGCAGAGAGAACCCTGACAAACGAGAACAAAACGCAGCTACTAATACTCGATCGAGACTGTTGAAAGATCAAGAAGTGTCGGGCACGATCATCCCAAGAAGACGGAATTGCAAGCTACCTTCAAGGCCCATTCAAACCATTCACCCCGCTGGCGGAAAGAGAAAACGCATGACGTTAAACGGGGACCGTGTTCACCCTCGCCATGTGCCATGCAATGTCCCTCTCTCTGGCCGCCACTGCTACAGGCCAAGCCCGCGAACTGTGGCGGCCCTATCCAACAACCTGACTCCTCGGCTCCTTGCCTCACTCCTCGAGCAGTGATGGTGATCTAAAAGTCTTTATTAATAGGCCGCCAATGCTACAGGCCAAGCCCGCGAACAAAGGCGGCCGCACAAAGAACTTTCATAAGGCAAATTCAACATAATTACAACGATATGTACAAGCTTCTATTGTCTAAGTGAAAGGAAGGTCAACTCAAAAGAATAACAAATCACAGCTACAACATTAAAACCAGATTCAATCAAACTATACTACTGTGAGAAAAAAAAACCACCAAGGGAGAACCGCTGGCGACTTGAACTTCTTCGGCCGTCCTTCGCACTCGTCCTTGACCACTGCGTTCGCCTCCGATCCCGCTCGCAACATGAAAGTTCCAAATAAATCTCAGAAAGAATAGCCAACGGAATAACTACAAAGGTAAAAAGCGGCTTGCCTTTCAAGTGAAGGCCTTCAGCACGGCGGCGCACTGCCCATCCACGTCCCTCTCACTGTTTTAAACCTGCAACAGAACAACTTTAGCACAAGAATACGAAAATAAGAGCACATTTCACGCGATTTATTGTCTCCTCCCCTTTGTTACATCGAACTTTCTAGCCCAAAGAAAGAATAGCTGTTTCTATTGCCGTGAAACTCCGAAAAGATCAAGAAAATCTTTCGGCGCACACAGTCTACTGAGCAAACGATTGGCCTCAAGGTGGGATTTAGATCATCAAAACGTGAGCAGCGCATCCGAATCACGGGGAATACTTTTACAAAATGCGCATCGCTACTCTAAAAGCATCTCCCGAGAAGGAAACATCTTGCGAACACCGAATAATTCAAGCAGAACCCCCTGGCACTAGGAAAAGAGCATGTGACGCGCTAAAATTTCAAAGTCTCTAAGATTTTCGCTCATTTTCACTTCTAAGGTAGCGTAGTTAGATAATAGTCGCATTTTTCCGGCGCATAACATCAACGCCCAGCAAATGCGAGCAAGAAAACCAACGAAACACAGCTTTACAACACCAAAACACGAACGCGCAGCAGAAACAGCGAGAAAATGCAAACCTTTCTTTTCTCAATGCATTATTCGCTGCGTAGGCGCATTTCGCTTTGGAAAATTTGATAGTCAGCCGAAGCGTTCTGTGGTATGCCGGACTGTAATATTTTGCTTCCTTGCTCGCTACGTTTCATTTCCTCGCAACTTATTGAGTTGCACTGGGGAGCTAAGCGAGGCCAACCTCGACGAGTTCTTCGCCAACTCGTCTCCCGTCGCCGCCTGAGAAAGCCAAAGGAGAGACTCCGGCGCAAGAAGTTGAAGAGGAAGTCTCGTTGACGAGCCTTGAAGCTGTTGCGCGAGGACGAAGGCTTAGAAGTGGGAGGATTTGTAGACTGAAAAGATAAAGTGAGGAAGCGAGGCCAGCTCACAGATAGTCTGTGAGGAGAGATGTAGCAAGCCCATATTCTTGCGTTCCGCATTTTTTTAGCACTGATCACCTCACGTGAATGGGAGACTGCAGCGATGCTACCTAGAGTTGCAGACTTCAACAGCGGCATGCAACCGCCCTCTTCACATTCGCACGCCCTCTTCGCATTCACAGAGCTTATCATGAAAAAGAAAAGAGAATACAAGAATTTCCCTTTATGTTCTGAGACGTCGAGTAGTAAAACAATTCGTTTATTCATACCCGCTGTGAGAGAATGTGCAGGAAAGCACACCGAAAGATCAGATACCAGTTACAATACTACAAAGAAAAGAATTCAAGAGACTAGAGACATTGAAGACTTGCTAGTCTTCAAGTGGGATCATCTCGTTGAAGACCGCCGAGATGGCGAAATGGTCGCTGGGATGGCAGAGGACGCTGCGAATGGTCTGCGTGCCCGCCAGGTCCATCTCCTTCACTCGCATCTTCTGTGCGTAGTAGTAGAGGCGGTCGAAGCTGAACGATTCACAACATGCAAACCCACAGGAGACATACCGCATTCCCCGCGCGAAAGGAAGGTTCTTGTTAGAGTTCTTCTTCGGGTCCCAGGTGAAGCGCTTGCCGGCCGGCTCACCAACATCCTTCCACACATCACGAAGTCGAACGGGCAGAACGCCTTCCTCCTCGTCACGCAAGTTGAAGTCGCCTCCCAGGAAAAGATAGCACTTCGGATTGCTCGTGATGATTTCATTCACCTACGAGCTCGTCAAAGAAAAGGCTGAAAAAACCTTATCCATGACATGTCCGAGTTGCTTCTTGCGCTCAGGCGCATTTTCACGCATACTCTCAAGATGCGTTGTGAGAAGGAAGATCTTGAACTCTCCAAGAGTTCCCTGAAAAGTATTGAAAGATTGATGTGCAAACTTCGACGATCTGAAGCGATCGGCCGAACTTGCTCTGAGGAAAAGGAATCGTCTCTTCGTTTGTTACTTCGAAGACTTTCGGCGTGCAAATGATCGTGTAGTAATGCTCAAATTTCTCGGCGATGTGTACCTAAACGAGTTTAATTGTGGAGGAAAAAGATGGCCATACATCATATTGACCGCTGAACTTGTTCAACATGGCCAGCACCTCGTCGGTAACCTCTTGAAGGAAGATAAAGTCCGGGTTAACCCTGAAACCACAGTTAAACCTTTAAAGAGTGAACTCACGATGTGACCACCAAGTGGACGGCCTTCATTCGAGTGGCGAGCGAGCTCAAGTCGAGACCATCCACGTTCCAAGTCAAGACTCTGATCTGCAAGCAAAATGTTCATTCTCTTCGAGTAAAGGACATACATAGTTCACATAACATGCACTTCGAATTTTCGCATACCTCAAACGACGACTCTGTCGGCTTCACGGAAGCGCCGGCACCGACGACGACATCTCGACCAGCACCAACACGGTCCTCTTCGGGCGCCTCATCGACCGCCATCTCTTCTTGATTCCAACTGAAGAACACGTCGAGCGCTCTCTGCAACATTACCATTAGCTGTTTGCAGGAAGATTTGCCAAAACCAACCTCAACACTCCAATTCACATCCTGAAGAATGGAGTGTGCAAGGGCCTCGTCACGACCCGTCGTCTCGCAGAACTGCCGGATGGCCTCTTCAGCTTGTGCATTTGACGGTTCCTCTTCTCCTGAAGATCAGCTTTATCTCAAGCACGCAAGCGAAACCTTCGGCTTTCTCACTCGCAGTGTCCGACTTCGCATCCGCGCGTTCATCATTGGCAGCTGACTTCTCATATTTGTCGATGATCGCCTGCGAAAGGTTGAAGTACGCGTTGATGGTAGCCTAAAAATAGGAAAAAGCATGTTGCTACGAAAGTTAAAGAGAAAGAGAAGAAGCACTCACCTCTGAATCCCAATTCTGAGAATGGAGCAACTTCTGAACCAGACGACGGCTCTTGCACGCTGTGATCTCGATGATGTGGTCAATGATGCCATCACGTTTCTTTTCCGAGAGGCCCGACGCGACGCCCTGGCCGACCGTAGCCGGTCCGCTTTTGTCCTCTTCTTCACCGTCGGCACGCCACAACGCCGCACAGAGGGCCTCATCATTTGTTATCTCATCTCCTTCTGAAAATAATAGCTTACAGTAAACATGGCTAATAAACCTTGCGCTTTCTCGCCTGCTGTGTCCAACTTGCTATCCTCTTGCTCTCCATCGGCGGCAAGTTTCTCGTATTTATCGATGATCGCTTTCGGCAATTTGAAGTACGCGTCGATGGCAGCCTGAACTGATAAAAAGTAAATAAGTTTGCGTGCAAAAAAAACAGAAAACGACCACAAAATTGCTGAAGAGAAGAAGCACTCACTTCCTGATCCCAGTTTTCGGCACGGAGCAACTTCTGAATGAGACTACGGCTCTTGCACGAAGTGATCTCGATGATGTAGTCGATG
>JAQIXL010003361.1:0-10553 GCA_034700245.1 Poikilolaimus oxycercus
GCTCTTTTCTCATCGGATCTGCAATCAGGACGTCAAGACGAACATTTTGACACCAATAATTCCCGGAAAACCTTCAACTAGACGAAAATCAGTTTGTTCTAGAAAAGTGACCGGAGTGCTCCTTTAAGGGAAAATTCGATAGGTATCAAAATTGTACGCTTACAATTAGCCGATTGATACCGGCGAAGTTTTCGTAGTTGAGAAGGCGCCTGTTGGCTTGCTCGTCGGCGATCTTCAGCGTCACAGCGGCGGGTCGAGAAGCTCGCAACAGTGATTGAAGTGAGGACAGAACCTCGTCGGAAAACGTTTTCGGCTCGCCTACGCGCTAAATTTTTATTCTTCTTGGTGAAATTGAAATGTTCCAACCTCGCTGTCAAGTAATCCATCCATATCAAAGTAGTTGATCAAAATAGTTCGTCCTTGCTTTTTTGACAGAACACGGTTTACGTCCTCCAGCGATTCAACTAAAACAAAACGTCCGAGTAACAACGTCAGAAGCCGACCTCCAAGAAAGTAGAGCTCAATAGTTGAATCCTTTTGGATAGTGATGGCACGAAGTAGCAGTTCGCGGAAAACTTCATGGGCCTTTCGAGAATTTCTAGTCTTCGCTTCAAAGACGTGGTACTCGAAGTGCCTGAACCATGTTGAGCTCGAAAGTCGACAAACCGATTGCTCTGCTGATCATCAACATATTTCGGCGGGCCAAACTTGTAGGGATTTTTGAGAGTTAAGTGAGATCTCACAAAACGGTACAATCGAGATGCAAGATACGAAGAAATAACAAAAAGAATCCAGATAAGAGAATAAGGAAACAACGCTACAGTATGCAGTAGAGCAGCCAGAAGTTTCTGTTTCACATTCTGAGGTACTAGTGTAGGGGGCAGCGAATCCCGTACATTACGACACAATGGGCAAAATAATGCGAATTGAACACCAAATATAAGAATTGGTAGAAAAATGTATAGCATCGAAAGGCCTGCACTCGGCTTTGGCAATAGGACGGAGACTGCAATCAAACTCGCGACGTAAAGGACCCGTTCAAGATAATGACGGTGAGGTAAAGGTCGTTGTAGCCGGACCCAAAAAGTCTCGAATTCAAAATGGATTCAGTTGTTGGTGATGAGATCTGGAAGACGCGAAGCGGGCGAGCGGACTTTTTCTCCCTTGACGGTCGCACAACAACCGATTGTTTTGGACTGGCTAGAAGATCGATTTGAACAGCACCGTCGTGGAAGAGAAGCAAACTGAAAAAGCACTATAAAAGTTTCAAGCTAATGAACAGACCTGTTCTCCTCAACAATTTTGTTGAGACGCTTACAAGTTCTCGAAAGTCGACTAAGCGAACGAAGATCAAGTCGATACAATATTTCTTCGATGAAAAAGGCATCGTATAGTTGAAGGATGGACATGGCCTGGAGACTGACCGTCAACAATAAAGATAAGGCGCACTGACGAGAGGAGGAGGGTTGTGCTCGGGTCAACTCCAAGTGGACCCCGGGCGCTATGATGAAATGATGCGAAGGCCAATGAAAGCGTAGAAGTGCTAAACGAGCGCAGCTACAAAGTACCAAAAACCGCTTCACTTTGTATTGGGAGTGTCAATGGCTTTCGGAGAGGTGGCTTTGAAGGCGCCTCGTAACTTCCGACTGAATGCAGCAATGGCAGCGTTACACACCTTCAGCCGCAAGTTCACGCTCTTTCTTCGCAGAGTCACTCTTTGGCCTTCGTGTTGAACGAGAAATAAACAGGCCGCAATCATTCGGCTACGGTTTGGCACACGCACGAATCCTGTCACAATAACGCCGTGAAAAAGCTGAGAACATGTTCTGGGGATTGTGAAACCGAAAAGTGCCAGTTGTTTGTTTACTTCGAACGAAAGAATAAAGCCGCACATTAACTTGAAACCTGCTGTCGTCGGTTTCATTCTGCCTGGATGTTTCTGGAAAGTTTTATCGGTCGATTTCTTCCGAATTTGGTCACAATTATTGTACTTTCAACAGCACATCAGCGAATTTTTCTCAACTCAGATTGTGTCTCTTCGCATTTCAAGTCACCCGTTACTTCAGTGTTTTTTGTTACACCACTTTGGAGATCGCCTAATCTGTCCACTAATGAAAGAATCGCAGCTTGATTCACTCAAGTTCAATTGACAGTTTCATTGTGACAGAAAAATGTTTGCATTTTGCAGCATCGATGATCGAAGCCCATTGTGAAGGTATTGGTAGTCATTTGAGTAAGCGAACGGCAATTTCTAACTGCGCATTTACACTCAACTCGCGCCCGAGCTCATACTAGTGCACCACTGCCAATCACCTCCTCAAGGATGTCTGAAACTGCCACCTGGAGAAGCGTGATCAGGAGGACAGTGACCGGTCTGTGCGAACGTTTTAGACAATTGCAAAGGAAGTCGCGAGCTGCCGTTTGTCAAGAATGAGCAATCTACAACTTTGATTCGATGTTATTCGTTTGCAGCACTCCCGGGTTAAATACCTTCTCTCATCGGTATTTTCACGACTGCACGATCGGCTGCAAAAACTCATTCAAAGCCGGTGCCACGTGCGGGACCGCAAAAATTGGCGTTGAGATGCTGAACAATACTTGAGAAATTTCTGAAACCGCCATTTGTAGAGAGCGACGAGGGCATTTGCAATGACCCAGCCACAGGTTCAATGACCTCCGTCGAAATGAGCATTTTGCATTTTGATACGTGTACTCGGCGGCTTCAGTGTGTACGAAAGTCTGGAGCAATTTTTAAACGCCGATGGCAGATCGGTGTATTGTCGTGCTTTGCGCGCAGCTTTACACAACTGAATAGGAATGCGTCTTTTATTGGTAGTGAAGGTGTGCTAAAAGCTTGGCAAAGGAGTCACGCCTTCTCAATCTACCATATAACAATGAAAGAGTTGCTCGAGGTAAGGATCATTATGATTCAAAATCTTGTTGCTCATTTCCCCCTGATCAATGACGTAAGGAGAAGACGAGGAAGCGGTGAAGACAGAATTCGAAGAAAACTACTGAAAGAATATCAATGACAAAATCGAACGTTGCGTCGTGAGGAATAATTGCCAGCATTCTTAAAATCGGAAGCCTGCAATGCTGACTGGAAAGCATGCCAAGCGTCAACGAAAGCGAAAACTGTACAGTTGAGACCATTTGGAATGCAGATCGAGTGAAAAATCTCAGAACGGAAATCGACTCACGGACCTCCGGCAGAAACCAATGAAACATTCACATCAAATTTTGAGAAACCGTGAAAACGGTCAAGTGCATTGATACAATAGACTCGACAAAAAAAAATTACTGGCGAAGCCGACGCGGTTCATGCTCGTGAGACGCCTTGCCCTCCTGCTTCTGGTTCTGTTTCCTAGATCAAATAATTGAAAATCGAACGAAGTCGTTGACTTACAAGTTGCTCTGCTCTCCACAATGTTTGACGTCATTCTTACTTTCTGTACTTTTTCTCGCCTGAAACTCAGTTTTCCCTGTTTCTGAACAAATAAACCTCGATAGCTTTCCAACTGGTTTGGCGGCCCGTTTGCTGGAGGACCGCGTCCTTCTTCACCTTCTGCACCGGGGTTCCTTCAAGATTGCATTGAACTATTTCAAGAGAAAGAACCTTTCACTGGACGGTCGTAGGGACGGCGCGTCTTGACCGCGGGAAAGTAGGCATCTTGTAGATCTGAACAAATGAGGTTGATGAATGTTTATTTAGGACTTACTGTAAACCAAATAAGACCGAATCTTCTCGGTTTGAGGTTCGTCGTCACTCAGCGGCGTCGGGGTACGAGAGCGACTATCTTTGCGAAGCGGATTGTTCAGCTTGATAAGATCGTCGAGTTCGTGAATCATCCTGGAAAGCTAAAGTGGGAGCCTTTTGGACTCGGACTTACTTTCGACGACGCGGCATGGCCTTCGGAGACTTCTTTGTTGTCGGCGATGTGTATTTATTTGCTCTGTAAAGTCGGAAATCGAGAAGTCGCGAAGTCGAAAAGGAAATCAAATCCAATGCATGACGTCAGTAACAAAAGTGTCGACGAAATTGATCAACTCTCAAAATCGCGAAGGAATAGTGCTAACAAGTCAAGTCACGCATGAAGAGACTGAAAGCTCTTTATAAAAAGTGCGAAGACATCAAAGAAATTCGAAATTGTTCGTAAATTCAAGAGGGAAAGGCGTATCGATTTCGAACCTGAGTTTTCAGGCGGGAAGAGGGGAGGGAAGGCGCGCGGACGCCTGGTGCGCCTTGGCAGAGACGGCGCGGCCGCTCTGGCGCCTCTTTCCTCTGCATCCCCCTCCTCTCACCGAGGCGCCCTTTGGCTCTGCCGACGAGGACGGCGAGCGCGCTGAAGGACACGTAATCAAAGAGGCATCTCTTTGTCTTCCTCCCTTCCTCTCGTGAGCAGAGACTCTAATCTCCTTTGAGATGGGGGATATGTTGGCTCTCTGCTGTTGTAATGGGGATGTCTTGTGATCCAATCTTCCCTAGGGGGCGTCTGGGAGAGGCCCATTCCCTGAAACCGTCAACCTTTCGTCAACGATGATTCAGTTTGCTGGTGTTTTGAATTGTCACGGGAGGGGGGGTAGAGAATTTCTCCGAGCGCCGGTGGCTCGCTGTTTCAGCAGTAAATCTTGAAAGTTCGGCACGGTTCGTGAGCCGATCGTCGCATAACCATTGCCACAAAAGCAATTTCGGAAACGGGATGCTTTTCCCTCCCAAAATTGCTCAAGTTCAAGACTACTGGCCAAGAAAGTTATGAAGAGTTCAACAACATCTGGCAGTTTCATATCATCAGCGAATGTGGCATCGCAGAGGCAAAATGGGACGCGCAAGGACTCGAAAGGAATATGAAGTCGACAGTGATGGAACTTCTCTTTCTCTCCGACACAGCCACATCACTTTCCTTCGTCATGCCAACTTGGCATCTGACACGTGTCGACATAAAATTACAGCAGCTGAAACGGCCAATTTCAGAGAAATTGCATACGTGGCAAGCTCCGCTTGCATGGCTGACAAAAGACGGTGTGCATTCTGTGTCAAAAGCAGGCACCTTCAGGTTTCACGGTACTATGAATTCGACAAGCAAAAACGTGGGGCACTAATTCCAGTGATCGTGCACTTGCTAAACATCCATCATCGGACTATCACTGTCCTTTCTTCATTCCCATCTCTTTAGCCCAGTCAATCCTCTTTCCGATATTGGCTCATCTGAACGAAAGCCTCCAGAGAAGCAAAGAATGTATAAGCATATCGATACCAATCTATTTTCAAAGAGTGCGAAACATCGAAAATATCATGACTTTTTTTTCAAAAACACATTAGCTAGTTTTCTTCCCAAGACGGTAGAATTGAAGAAGTGCAGTTGAACTGCTAAAACGTGTAATGTGAAACGCGAGAATTTCGTGTAAAGAAACTATGAATTCTGAAACAAAAAGCGCCCGCAGCCCTTTCGGATGAATTGCTTGCAAGTAAATCTCCAAACAATCAATGTTTCCGAATCAAGAATTAATACCTTCAACTTGAAACAGCGAACTTCCAACTTTGCAGATGGGAGGCAGACGGACTATTTTCTGTGGAACAACGGTACCACCTACCACACGATCCCCGTCGTCCCTCTCGTCTTTCAGTACTTGCAGCGTTGACCAGCCATAGCATGAAAATCGATTTCCGTTCTCTTTCTTGTCACCTCTCAAAGTTCACTTTCGTCTTCTTTTGAGCGTGCTCGCGGGATTAGTACTTTGACCCACATGGTCCAAGCTCCCTTGAGTGATAGGATACATCGACATGGGTCCTTTTCCTCTCTCTCCGCAAGATATTCGGCTAATTTTCGTCGTCTCCTCTCAAGATGACTTTTCTGAGACCTCTTTTGCGTTTTGTCTCTTGAATTGCATATAAAAGTGTGGACTGACTGCAGACTTTGCCTTTGTACGAACTTGGAATAAAGAGAGAACCGGCCAGCTCTCTCCTTGTTCGGGTCCCCTCAGGACTTCACCGATCCACGGCGCACCAGCCCCAACCTTCCTCAACCGTTGCTATTGTATAATGTGAAAAGGTGACGATTCAGAAAGCGAAAGTTTAGAGGACCCAGCGTGTAGCGCCGCGTTGAAGATTCTGGACGAACCCCATGAAATCGCTGAATTAGCAACAAATTGCATTGAGCTTATCAATCCTCCTTCAAGTGTTATGAACGTGAAAGCCAGGTTTTCCGAGAACCAAATGCTCCGCATCTCAAAAAGTGTTCGCAATTGGAGGACAACAGCCGAAGTTCACATTGAACAAGAAGAGTTTCTTCAATGGTCGCCGAGCGTCTTCGAAGTCTGCGAGCGCGCCTTCCCGCGTCATGAAGTGCTAGAAGAGGAAAGTGTTCTTGAATGGATTCTTGATCAACGCCGTTCAATTGAAGACTCTCTAGTCTTGCACTATGATGCCACAAGGGAAATTCGAAGAACGCTCAAGAGAAATCGCCAACTTTCACTCCAGAGAGAAAACGAAGCGGAAGTCGTCTTTCTGCGTCACCTTGATTCATTGAGGGTCATTGTGAAGTGGAGTCGCTATTCACAGATGAGAGTCTCGTTTCGATCAAATGACGTCTAACCCAACTATTCATCGCCCACAGTAATTTCTTGACAAGTGTGACTAAAGGCATTGCTCTTAATGTCGATTTTGAGTTGTGGGTTGAAAGCAGAATGCAAGATCAGCAAACTGGAGTGCAACTATTTGGAGGTTGAGAGAAAGCTGAAACGGCTAACTTCCTGGAAAATTGTGAATTGTGATCAAAAGGGATTTTGTATTTGACAAGATCCATAAGAGCATTCACGTTTGCTGACAGGGCGTCGAAGACACAAGGTATGAGAAGGCGAAATTCTTGTTCTTCGAATTGGGGCAGCTTCTACACTCGTGAAACAATTGCGATGTGATTGTGTGACAAGCTCTTCGTGTTCTGTGTTCGCAAAGTGTGACTAACAAAGCCGTATGTATCTGCGCCGCCGAAGCAGCGCGTTCCAAAATTCCACGTCACAGGACAAGAGCCAGGACGAAAAGTTGAGTTACCTCAAACTTTGATGCTCGGTGGCATGAGAATCTTGGTAACTGCAGAGCGGAAGCTGAGCGCACCGCGTAGTTGCGCCGGGTTTCAACAACACAACCCCCGCCTCACCTCGAAGAACTGAGTCGCCTACAACTCTGTCTCACCCTTTGAGAACAATCTTCTGCGACAAGAAATCATCCATCTTGCATTTATTTCAACAGCAAGAGAGTGAACAACGTGAACAGTGAAATATGCGAAGAAAGATCTGAGAACAAGAAAGAGAAGGAGCAAGATGAATCCTCAGTACTCGACCTTCTTCATGAGGAGATAGATGTTGGCGTCGACCTCGATGCCGTGCAGGTTGGCCGCCTGGCCGCGGATGCGCATCAGAAGACCGCCGAAGGAAGCGTAGGCGTCGAGACGATTCGCGTCCTTGTCTGAAAGCCCAACAATCTCATAAAAGAAACTGACTTTGAAATGAAATACTCTCAACGCATTGAAACGCCAGAACAAGAATTTACTCAATCCAAGGATAGAATGAACCAAAAGGTTCCAAAGAGTGCAGAAACTGGCACGAACCTCCCTTGATGCCACTGCTCTCGCGTCCATCGATGCGGTACACCTTCCCGTACATGACATAGTCGAACTGCGCCGCGCGCGGATATTCAATCTGAATGTTCACGCCTCAAGAAGAAAGCAGAAAAGACTCACATTCGGCTCGTACTCGCCCTCGTCGGGGACGCCATCGTTGCGCAGTGTCGTGGCGAGCATCAAACGAAACTTGTTGTCGGCCTTCATCGGGTAGAGCTGCGTGTTCACGTCGATGATCAAGTTCATGCTGAAGAGAAATGAGAGAAGAGAAGAACGAACTCGAAGGTCTCCGAGTCGCAGAAGAGGCGCGACACGCGGTCGAACTTCTTTCCATCCGGGTCGGCGTTCTTCACGTGGAAGATGTCTTCGAAGACCACGCCCGACATCTCCGACTCTTTGTTCTGAAATGTAAACTTTTCACCAGCGAAGAAAAAGCGCGACAGCACAAACGAGCACAAGAAAGTACGAAACAACATCCCCACGCTAGATTTCTTGCGGCGACGTTTTGAATGTTTTGTCAAAGAATTGCAGCGCAACGCACGAGAAGTGATGAAATTAGTCGCAAAATGGTTGAAATAGAATGTCCGGATCCGCTATCTTCCGCTTACGAACAACCACTAAACAAATGTGAACAACCGCAGAAGAGCGTGAAACCGCCCGAACAACCAGAAAGAACGCCACGGCCCGGAGAAGCAGACAAAAACACGACTTTGGAAAATTCGACTTCCGCACGCCTTTGTTTGGCACGCGCGTTTGAATGGTCTCGAACCGAACGCGGGCGCGACATACGGTAGCCGCCGGAATTCTTGGGGTCCGGCGGCTGATTTTGGGATGTTCTTTGTGTTTTGGTGTTTTGGCATTGTTCTCCGTGTGTTTCTTGCTTTCCTGCTCTTTTCGTGTGTCAAACGTGAGCGCATCGTGTGGCGCCGGTGAAAGACTACGTGTGGCGCTTGTAATCTAGGGAATTTTCTCATTTTTCTTCAGTTTCTGCTCGTTTTCTGTTTGTTTTGCCATGTTCAGTCATTATTTCACGTTTTCTTTACAGATTGAACTGAGACGATGCCAGAGTTTACCTTCGACCGTCCTCCGCCGGCGAACGAGATGAGCGTCGGTCAACTGATGTTCCAGTTGGTCGCGGAATACGGCGAGGATATCAAGCGCATGCAGCATCGTCAGCAGGAGCTGTTCTCGCTTTTCCAAGACTATCTCAGGTTTGCGTTTCTTCCTGGAAAAACAAGATTGTAGGAACAATTACGGTGAGCAGCGACAAGAACCGCTTGGAAATGAGATGCCCGTTCTCTCTCCTCGTATAACGGATCATCGTACCGAGCAAAGTGGAACTTCGGCTTCGTATTTGCAAGACATCGAGTCTGAACCGTCAGACGTGGTTGGTTGACCTCCCTTACTACGTAAAAACGTGCTTGTTCTAGAATAAGTCGCCAACTCGTCCGTTGCTCCATTCGGGACAAAAGCGTAACGCGAAGGAGACGCTGGATACAGATGTGCTCTCTCTTCGCAAGAAAATCGCAAGGTGTTTAGCCTCCTTGGAAAGGGCAGACGTCTTTTACGAAAGTGCGTTTTCCTTTCTTCAATGAATCAATTGCTTTAGACCAAAAGTATTACGTGTGGGCGAGCGAGGACGAGCCGTATGATGAACATGGACCGTACGAGGGCGACCCGGAGGTGGAGCAGGCAATCTTTTCGGACACGAATAGCATTTCTTGCTACGCTTCACGTCTTGGTAACTACATCTTCGCTGGTTTGCGTGAAATGCAGTATCAAATGCTGGTGAGCTTTTTTAAAGGTTTCTAATGTGCCGCTTTTAGCCGCACAACAAGCGCGTTTGGCTCAACAGCAAGGTGGAGCAGCGCTACCCGCCTCAGGAAGGAGAGGTCCGTCAAAAGTACACGCAGAAGTGGCGCAAGCAAGTCGTGCCTCGTCGTTTGCGCACCATCAACCGTTTGGAAGCCATTGCGAAGAAGACCGAGGCCCTGCTCAACGAGGACAGTATTTCAAAGACCGGAGGTTCATTTTTCAATGATGCAATGACTTGTTCAGAAGCGCTGAACACGGGACTCGTCCCTCGCAACCTTGAGCACGAGGCTTACCTCAACACGCCCGATGAGCTGCACTACACGATGCGTCTCTCGGCTCTGCTCTGGCCTGAGACTTGTGTACCTCCCAGCATCATTGAACTGAATCTTAAGGATGAGCGCATCCTGTACCTCAAGAAGGCCCTCGATGAACGGTGTGCCAAAGTTTCTAGTTTATCATGGTTTTCTAGCTACCCCGTGCTTTTGAGCAAATCGAAGCAGCGCTTTATGGCCATCGCTGAGAAGGCTCGTAACAAGATGCTGCTCAAAGCCTAAGAAGGACCTCAAGTCGAAATCAAATGTTGTTTGTTGATCGTTGTTGTTCAACTCTTTGTTGGAAATTGTTTGTTTCTACCAAAACTCGTTTGTGACTCGTGTGTCTAAGTTGACAACGAGGCATAAAGCTGTTATTGCATGGCTTGAGATTATTGAAAACGCGTCGAAAGAGCGCGAACGATTACTTCAAGGATGATTTGGAGATCGTATTTGTTCTAGCTATGACGGATTTATGCATAAGAAATGTTGCATGTTTAGATGGAAACGAATATCTTAATGTGGATGCTGCAAGAGCTTGAAAATTCTGCGAAGCGAAACAGCGAGGACGCGAAGCGAGCCGTCGAGGGTGCGCAGCGAGTCGTAGACGGCTCAGCTCAGATCAACGCGTCCATCGAGCGCATCATCAAGCACATCGCAAGTGCTCAAAGGTTCGAGTTTTTCATGAGTCGTGAGACATGAGCTCTTTTCAGTCATCGCAGTTCGGGCAGCAAAAGCGACCCGGGTTCGCAAGCGGAGAACAACACGGGCAAGGTGACGCCGCCTTACAAAGAGGGCGAGAAGGAGATGG
>JAQIXL010003362.1:0-10553 GCA_034700245.1 Poikilolaimus oxycercus
GAAACTAGAACTCTCAAAACGTTATTCTGACCCCTTCTGCAGGGGTCGCCGTTTTCACTATTCAGGTCGCCGTTTTTCGGCCAAATTTCGGGTCTTTCAAAAACGCTGCAGAAGGGGTCGGAATTAAAGTTTGAGAAATCTGAAGTAATACGTTTTGTTCTCCGTTCTTTGCTCTTTCTCCATATGTGTTTAGGTTTTCACAAAAGTGAAAAAGAAGACATTTAGTGGGGCACATTTGAAACGAGCTTTCACAAGAAGAAAAATGATCTATGCTGGTTTGATCTACACTTGGACTCGAAGCGAAAATTGCCATTTCACGGTAACACACTGCTCAGTCCTTGCTTTCTCTGCTAGCACAAACCACCGGGTGGCAGAGTGAAGCTGTTTCAGAGAATCAAGACCCCTTTTAGGACTATGCTCAACCTCAGGCTAAATTTAGCAGAAGGGGGTACCCGGCTTTCCGCCGACCTGGTTTAACCACTGCATTTCTCGTACCACGTGTCATTTCCGCCATGAAACGGGGTGTCATGGTCCGAGAGAAGCTCGCCGCAGTGTTCCTTAAGGCAGATTGTTTCAAAGCTGCAAACAATCCAACCGTCCCTGGATTATCCGGCTGCAGTGGTGCCCAGTTAAGGTAATCCGCCGGCGAACCGTCCGCCCATAGCCATTGTCCGTCGTCTCCATCATGATTCTTGTGAAAACCGATCCATGTCATGTTCACATCCGTAAGCTGAGGGGTGTACGAAGTGGTCAAGTCTGTGAAAAAAGAATTCTTGAAAATAAAAACGAATTACCCGCAACAAAAGCGTTCTCTTCATCGCTATGAATGGATGCCAAATGAGCGTTTGCTTGATTGCAAATTCCTTCTGAGTCATACCAGTTGGTCCCTCTGTAAACTTCGTAGCAGCTATCGCTCAGCGCGAAGAAAGTCCATCCCGAAGGACAGGTTGTTGGGCAAGATGTCTGCTCGGGAACTTCACAAACATAAGGCCGACCCGTAAAACAATTCGTGTTTTGCCATTTCAGGGTCTTAATGGTAACGGTCACGCAGTCGTTTCCATCTGTGGAATCTGGGAAGCCTAAACTCGCTCCGTGAATATCGCGGACGTTTGAGTTAATTTACCCGTGGCCCAATTTGTGTAGCTGAAAGGAGATCCATCTGTCCAAGCAAACACTCCGGGAATATTGATGTCGTCAGCGCCAAGCCAGAAATCGGCGTAGCCCACGAATGCATCCATCGCATGATCTAAGTAGCGTTAAAAAACAAGAGAAACTCACTAATGAGAGCACTATTTTCGAAACCATTTTTCACAGAAGTGAGATGACCATCAAGTCCAATACAATATTGTTCGGCGGAAAGAAAAGTTTTCGAAGTATTTACAAAGGCGTAGCATTTGCCCGTTGTTGAATCGGAAGTGGCGTCCGGAGGGCAATTCAGTGCTGCAGCTGCTGTACAGATGAGAATAAGAACTCCAATCGATGCAGAGCTCATTTGAGCAATAATGACGAAGAAGCGTCGAAACTCCGAGACACGTCGGTTTACAGCCAAGTTCCCGTCGGGACATGCTGATAACCTTTCCCTCGTCTTCAACGTGTGCCTTCAACGCGCTCCCTTTGATGGCACCGAAGTTCTTGCTCACCGAACGATAATGCAAACAAGAGAAACAGCAAAGGATTTATAGCAGCCAATGTCGCGCAGGCACTTTGCAAATAGAATTTCTCATTGTCAAGTGGCACGGGAAATCGTTCCACAGCTGGTAGAAAGTGTCGTCCAAAGACCCTGTGTCATGATCGGTAAAGAATTCGAGGCAGTGCTCCTAAAAGAATTTTATTTCGAGCATCAACCCACCGATTCCGGATGATCCGGTTGAAGTGGCGCCCAATTCAGGTAATCCACAGGCGATCCGTCTGTCCAGATCCATTCGCCGTCATTTGCGTCGTTTTTCTTGTGAAGGCCGATCCACGTCATGAACGTTACATCTTGGTTTGTGTAAGAAGTTGCCAGCTCTAAAAACGGTGAATGAGGCTTTTTCTGACCGGCGAGGAAGGCGTTCTCTTCGTGGCTGTGGATAGAAGCAAGATGAGCGTTTGCCTGGTTACAAACGGCCTCAGCACCATACCAAGTCGTTCCTTTGAAAACCTACCCAACACGTGTTTCTCAAGAAAATTCCGCATTGCACCTTATAACAGCTGTCGCTCGGAGCAAAGAAAGTCCAGCCCAATGGACAAATAGTTGCACAGGAGCATTGCTCTGGAACTTCGCAAACAAACGGTCGAGGGTCGAAACAATTAGTGTTCAGCCATTTCGTAGTTTCGATTGTATTGACGACACAGTCGCTTCCTTCTGTTGAATCTGGGAAGCCTAAACAATGTGTTTTGAGAGTCCCTTGAAGTGTTTTATTACCAGTGGCCCAATTTGTATAGCTGAAAGGAGATCCATCTGTCCAAGAAAACACTCCAGGCGTAGTCATGTCGCTGGCACCAAGCCAGAAATCAGCAGAGCCTGTGAATGTTTCTGTCGCAGAATCTTAGAAATTGTTACAAAATGCGAAGTTTACCAATCAAAGCGTTGTTCTCGAAGCCGTTCTTCACCGAAGTAAGATGACCTCCAAGGTCATTGCAATATTGCTCGACCGCTAGAAAGGCCATCGAACTGTTGACAAATGCGTAGCATTTTCCAGTAGTGGAATCGGAAGTAGTGTCGGGAGGGCAGTTTAACGCGCTAGACAATGCCGAGACGAATACTAGGCCAAAGACCGATTGGATGCGCATTTGAACTCGGAAAGGAATCAAACGACCGCAGAAGGGTCGAAACCCGGAGGCACCGCGTTTTATAGCCAATTTCACAGGGCTTCGTCGACAATCTTTCGTCCTCTCCAGCGTGACCCCCGTTTTGACAACGTCGCCACGTTTCACTTTTGATCAACAAGCATGGCCTTTACAGCACGAGAGTCCATTTATTCCTTTCGAAGCAATCAAGAATGCACAGCGGGCTTCTTACAAACGAAATTTCGCAGAATATCAACACAAGGTCGATTACTCCATTTCTCGAACCAAACTTCATCGTTTGTTGCTGAATGATCAGCTGCCAGTTCGCCACAAGGACTCTGAAGCTGACTTCATTTTCTCATCAAATCGAGTCAACCTGAGCACCGTTGCTGGGAACTTTTCCATTGATCCAATTCGTATAGTCCACGGCTGATCCATCGCTCCACACAAACTCACTAGGGGACGAGAAATTCTTCGCGTGAAGCCCAGTCCAAGTATACGCCGTCGAATCAGAGATAGTTCGATGCATCGACGCAAGATCTAAAAAAGCATTGGAAATTGAAAGTTTGGCGCATTCTCACTGCACACGAAGGTATTCTCTTCGAGAGTGTGAATGGACACCAAATGAGCTTGATTATCATCGCAAACTTGTTCGGCGTCATACCAAGTCTGTTCGAAGTAAACCTGAAGAGTTTAAGCTTTAACAACGACAACGGCCTCACTTTATAACAGGCATCCGTATGATCATAAAATGTCCAACCCGATGGGCAAACCAGTGCACAAGATGACTGTTTCGGCACCTCACAAGCAAAGACTTGTGGCATTTGACAATTGATATTACGCCATTTTGTGCTAGAAATCAGGGTAACCGCGCAGTCTTGACCATCGTTTGGCTGAGGAAATCCTGAAAGTTTCAATTGAAGCTCACAATTGGCAGAACCATTGTCCCAGTTCGAATAAGTAAAGCCAGAGTCATCGGTCCAGGCCCAAGTGCCAAAAGCGTCCAGGTCATTAGCTCCAATCCAGAATTCCGCCGTGGCCGGTGGATAGGCTTGCAAGGCATTTTCTAAAGAGAAACAACTCTCAAAGAAATTGTTGAACAAACCAGTCAACGCCGTGTTCTCAAAGCCATTTCGTACTGAAGTGAGATGTCCACCAAGAGCCACACAGCGCTCTTCAGCAGCCAGAAATGGTCGAGCTGACGAGTCAAAGCGATAGCATTTGTCTTGTTGGGAGTCGTAGATGGCACCAAGAGGGCAAGGGCCAGTCTCTAGCGCCGTGAGTCTCAATGAGACGATCAATAAAATCACCACGCTGAGACTCGCATCAAGCGTCATGGTTGACATTATCACAGAGGCGGCGCTCAGTTAACGACTCAGCAACTGCCGCTAAGCCTTCCTAGACAGGCAGTGTGAGTGTCCGCTTCTTAGCAGAAATATGGAAAAACAGCCAGGAAGAAGGGTAGCTTTTTCTCAACTTTTATCGATAGGGATGGGGCAGAGATGAAGTGAGTGGCGATGGCTGGCGAGCGGGTGTCTCAGTCGGCGAAGAGGGGAAGGACGATCATCTTCTCTTCGTAAATACCCTTCATATCGCTTCCGAAGACGTGCTGCGGGAGGCGTTCCCCGCCCGCGGTCTGCAGCTTTAGTTGCTTCAGTTTCTTGAACGAACCACGGCGGTGACGATCACCAGCTTGTCCGTCTTGGCGGCTCCTTTCTCGCGGAAGACGTCCAACTGAGACTTCTTCCTCACATGCTAAAGGAAACCTTGAAGTCCTCATAAGGCTGGACGAAGCCGTAGACAGGGCTCACGCGGTAGAGGTCCGTGTCCGAGGTCTTCACCTTGAAGGCGTAGCGGTGGGCTGAGGGGTTCTGCAGTTTCACCTCCTGAGCCTTTGGCTACTGTAAGCCTTCAAAGGCTACCTGAACACCACCCTTGGGCTTCCAGTGCAGCTCGGCTGGCTGCGCCTCAAGCGGGCGGGCCTTGAACCTGCTGTCACTCTTCTGGTTGCCCGACTTATCCTCCTCCTCCTTGGACTTGGACCTCGACTTCTTTTTCGACTTGGACTTATCGGGCACAGCGACGACACCCACCGCAGGCGCCCGCTCCCTGCTCTTCCTACTCTCCTTGAGGACAGGAGGCCTCACGCACCTCGCCGATTTGCGCAACTTCGAGGACTTGCTCTTGCTGCTCTTGCTGCTCTTCTGAGTCGAGTCGGACTTGGGCTTAGCGGCACGGCCGGAGCCGTCCTTCTCGCGCGCCGTCTTCAGCGAGCTCGGAGCTCCGACGGCCTTCGGCTTGCCCTTCTTCGACTTCGATTTCGAAGACTTCTTCGACGATTTGCTCGACTTGAGAGACTTCTTCGATTTGGCGCTCTTCGTCGACTTGCCCGACTTGCCCTTACCCGACTTGCCCGACTTGCCCGACTTGCCCTTGCCCGACTTGCTGGGCTTCTTGCCCTACAATATTATGGCCGTTTTGTCGTTTCCCTGCTGGAAAACGGACCTTTCCTTTGCCCGCGACGGCACCCGGCTTGGGCTTCGCCTTCGCAGGCGCTCCCTTGCCGGCCTTCTTCGACTTCGCCTTCTTGCCACCGCAGAGGAGGAGGCCGGCGGCGGCAACGCCGAGGCCTATGGGCAGCGCCGGTGGCAGGAGGAGCGTCGACCAGATTGAAGGCGGGAGTGGCGCAGCCATCGGAAGTTCCAAGCTGGAGACGGGAGATTGACGAAATGCGCGCTCTCTGCGAAAATCACGTCTTTTATGAAATTGGGTCAGACACGGCAGCAGACTTCCGAGTGGCTGGAACTATTGAAAGTGAAGGAGTTAGGCAAATTCTTGAGAGTTTTCTTCAGGATTTCTGCATTTTCAACTTTTCATGCTCATTTCCTTCTCAAAAACACGTTCAGAGCTTCCTTTTCTTGTCTTTCCGAGAGAATAAAAGAAGACGTTTTCGAGAGTACGGCACCCTGTTCTTCTGCGTCTGCGTCTTCAGCTCCAGCTCCGAAGCTCATCATGGCCCAGTCCGTCCCTCCCGGCGACATCCAGACCCAGCCCGGCACCAAGATCGTCTTCAACGCGCCCTACGACGACAAGCACACCTACCACATCAAGATCATCAACGCTGGTGGCCGTCGCATCGGATGGGCGATCAAGACCACCAACATGAAGCGTCTTGGCGTCGACCCGCCGGCGGGCGTCCTCGACCCGAAGGAGGCCGTGCTGATGGCCGTCTCGTGCGACGCGTTCGCCTACGGCCAGGAGGACACCAACAACGACCGCATCACCATCGAGTGGACCAACACTCCCGACGGCGCTGCTAAGCAGTTCCGTCGCGAGTGGTTCCAGGTCCGCTCCCTTTTCCCCTTTCAAAGTTGAATCGTGCAGGGCGACGGCATGGTTCGCCGCAAGAACCTGCCGATCGAGTACAACCCGTGAAGGGCGGCCGCCTCCTCTCCATCCCGCACTCCCTTTTGAGAATAAAAGGATGTGGATGTGGAAGTGTTTGAGCATGGAAACTGACTACGAGGAGAAGAAGATTCATCTAGCCTCTTTCTGGGGCTAGTTCTCCCTTTGGATTCTCTTCCCTCGGCATGTCGTCCTACACTGGGCGCGGTCCAACCTTTGTAGGGAAATTGGGATAAACGCGATAAACGAGACTTTCGGGACTTCCGGGGTTCATTCAAGCCCGGCTGGCAGCAAGGGCGGCCGCTGAGGAAGAGCCTTGACTTCCACGCGAGACCAGTCGCGATGCCAGCGGCTAGTTTTCTCTTTTGCTGGTTTCGAAACTTGTTCTTTCTGTGCTCTTTCGTTTTCTCGAGTACAGCCGAGCTGCTTGGAGTGGTTTCGAGTGGTTTCGAGCGTTGGCCTCAGCCATTGACCCTCTTCTCCAGTATTAGCATAGGTTGTCATGATCTGAATCCATTGGACTCCATCCCAACACAGGAAACTTTCGAAATTGCAATCTACCGAGCCAAAGGAATTGGCGTAAAGGGTCCAGCCATTAGGACAGGAGAATATCGGCGCGGCTGTTGTCGTAGTGCTAGTCGTTGTAGTTGTGGTGCTTGTTGTTGTTGTGGAAGAAGTTGTTGTCGACGTTGAAGTGGTCGTCGATGTCGAAGTTGTAGTCGAATTATTGGGCTCACATTAGCAGTAGCAATGCAAGCGCCAACAGCTTAAATAAAGAAATGTCCAACGAACAAAGCATACCGGAGCATTGAGACAGAAAAGACTGGCGTAAAGGAGGAACAGAAAGAAAGTTGTGTGTCCTCCTTTAGAGGGCCGAAGTGAGTCGCGCCTAATGGTGAGAGAAGAGACTTGTGCGAAATGCATTCAAGCAAATGCACACGCAACAACACTCCGAGCACACCCTTTTAAGATCCGACGACCACAAGTCCTAAAACACAACGTCGAAGAGAGAGTTTTTCTCGACATGTCGCAACTGGTGAGGGTGGAATCCGCGAAGGAAACAGTGTGCTGTTTGAATTTTGTTGATTGTCTTTAGTCGAAGATAATCTGGAAGGGGGGGGGGAAGGGGTCTGTTCTATAGTCTTTGAAATTTATCCTTTCTCATTTTCGATTTGGCAAAAAGTTTATTCGGCGGTAAATTAGACTTTCACATCATTCGGCCAATAAACAGTCCTCTTTGAGCATAAACAGCGAAAAAGACGGCGAATAAAGACAGCTAGCAGTACAACGTTCAGCAAAAGGAAAAGCGGAATGCAGCAGGAAAAACGGGTAAGCGTCATGTCATCGAAGTATTTGATCTCCAACGGACTGGAAGCGTTGTATTCGTGCACAAGACTTGTATTAGACTCGGAAGAGTTCATGGTGGCATTACTGATGAAACTGATGCTCGAAAGAGTTGTCAGAATATTTGATGGAGTTGTTGAAGGCGTAGTTGAAAACACTGAGGTAACCGATGCACCTTCCGTGATAAGCGTTGTAGACGCGGCTGAAGTGGTCGGACAGTTCAATTCGTCGTGCCCAAATACGCAGTCCTGTGTGAAAGTTTGTTTTTTAGAAATTCGGACTCACCGCGATTCCGTCGCAACGCTGCATCTCGGTTACCTTCCAGCCAAAGCCGCCACAGTTGTCAAGAAATTCGCCAATCTTCACTTGTTTGTCGTGACGTTGCTGCGGACAGCAGTCCCACTATAATAGCAAAATGCTTTCAAATGTTGTAAAGTTGTAAAATGTTGTAAAGCTGGTTGTTGTAAAGTAAATGTAAGCATTGACCGACCTCATCACTAAAGTCATTGCAGTCCCACTCGCCATCACAACGGTACGACAGAGGGATGCAGAGCTTGAAATCGTTGCACATCCAACAACCTCGAAAGCCGCGGAACGCTTTTATGTCCGCCGCCCAGGATTTATTTTGAGAGAGAAATAGCAGGAAAATAATAATCACAGGTGGATTCCACATTATCTAAAACAAAACATCTCAATTGTCTTAAAGAGCTTGAAAACAAAATTAGTGCTAAAAAGTCACTCTATGATCGTGACCCTTAGCAGGCAGTGGCTCAAAGTGCGACAAAGAAGATGGGAAGGCATGATTGAGTGCCGAGAACAGACTCTTTTGAAGATCAGCAAGGCCGCCGGCAAGGGAAAAATTCCACTGACCCCATTCCCAAGCAATCCGCTCCAGATAAATAACTGTCAATCAGGCAGAAAACGGTCCGATGTTATTGAACACTCGAATACAGTAATTTATTTATGTCCATTTTAAGAACACCAGTTTTCTCACTCCACAGAAATAACCATGAGTGCTTTGTAATGCTAGTCCAGTAGCTTACAAATGTCAGTTTCCGATGTCGCAACATCCAAGTTGACTTGAAATCGGAAGTCGGCAGTGTCGGTAAGTGTGTCGGTTCGAATATATTCCTCGATATTTGGTGGTCGCGGTCTTTTGTTGATGATGAAGCTCTTGTTGTAGCAAAAATGCCGGACGCTTTTTGTGCTTTCTTGTTCCGCGACGTAACCATCTGGACAAAATTTGACGCTCAAGCTAATGCAAATGATGCCGCCGTCTTGTTCAACTGTGTGACTTTGATGAAGAGGAGCTAAATATTGTTTTTTGGAACCAATTTTTTATCCACTTGCCGGTTGTTGATGGTTTCTCAAGTCGGCTGTACACAGCTGTGCTGAAGTCACGGGACTTCTTCAGCTCACACTTTTCGATGGTCGACGTTAGCACCGACTCCTCCACAATGTGCGTCAGATTGAATGTACGGGTTCCATCGAGTAGTGCAAATTCGTTGATATCCGACTCGCCATCGTGACTGCCACAAACGCCACAAAGTCGTGCTGCGTACCATCGATGCACACCGATAGTCATTTTCTTGAAGTCCGTTCGTATTGTCACCATAGGACTCTCAATAAGCAGACGATCTTCCTTGAACCAGATGAAGGACTCACTGCAAGATTTTTTCGTTAATTAACCAATGCGTTAACAATCAATAAGTAGCGTACCCGCATAAATGCTGTTCAAATCTGGTTTGCAATTGTACGCCGTTGCAAGTGACGAAATCGTTAATGATTTCTATGTTCATGGTTTTCGTGTTCACGCGAATTATCTATAAGACATTCTTGTATTGCAAATTTTATGGAAGATACATACCAAACGATTTGCGGAATTTTTCATCACGAGAACCGCAAACAGTCCCGTAGTGCAATCAAAAATCGCCGGCATATAGCAATCGGAAAGCTGGGTGGCTTGATATGGAAGCCGATCGAAAATCCGATCACATTTCTCGCAGCCTGTGATGCTCATGTTGAAGCCACCCATGGAGTTGTCGATCGAGGAGCTCCACCAGCCAGCATTAAGATAAATTTCGACTTTTCTTTTGTCAATTTCGAGATAGATCTTTCCACCAATTCTCGTCTGACGTCGATAGTCCATAGTGTCGCCGATCCACTCGTGCATGTGTGAAGTTTCCCATCGGCCTTAAAAAGTTCTATTTTTCCTTGAACCGTTCCTCCGAAAAAGGGGAGCGTGCGTTTGACTGGGGCCTCGATAGCCCAATTCCGACAGTGGTCGTTGCACACGAATTTTATCGGCACAGTCACGGAGTCGCGTAGATCATTCTCGTCGTCGCCGCTGGCAAAAGTTAAAGTCGTTACATGTTGCCAGGCTTGCATCACCATTACATCGAATTCGGTCTTTTCAGAGGCGGAGAATGTAGGAATAGGCTCCGTGTTGCCAAAGGCAATGTGAAACGAAACGATGTCTGGCTTTGAAGTGCCGGGTCCAATTTTGAGCAGAAGCTCATTTACCAGTGTCAGAGAGGTAGGGGCAAACGTCCTGGTGGCTAAATTTACGTCTGGTTGATGACGGAGAACCAAGGAAAAATTTAGCGCATCTCGTAGCGATTCTGCCTCACGAGATTCTTGCAGAAGTGATTCACGAGGAATCAATTCGAGCTCTTGAGTCTCCGTCTTGACGCGGCCCCAGGACAAATGTTCGACAACAATGCTGGATCTTGTGCCAAAGGCAATCATCACTTTTTCCTCCTTCGGTGCTGCCGATGAGACTTTCAAGGTCTTCTCCGCGAGATCAAGATTTAGAGATCCATTGGCGTTCACATTGATTTCGTAGTACTGCTCCATTCGAATGGCCGTCTTCGCAAAGTGGGTGATGACATTCATTTCGAGCGTGCTCGCACCCGCGCTTTCCACAGAAATTTTGAATGGAAGTGCCAAATTGCGCACGACAGTGGGCGCATGCAAACCTTTCGCACTCGTAGCACTCATAAGCACTCATAAGCACTCATAAGCACTCGTAAGCA
>JAQIXL010003363.1:0-10551 GCA_034700245.1 Poikilolaimus oxycercus
TTACCTTGTGGCGATTCTTTCTCCTTTGTGGTCTTTCGAGATACGTCAAGCAATTAGAAGAACTTGGGCAAATTCGAGCAATTCGGAGAACCTTCAGGCACAACATCAATATGCAACGAATCTTTCAGAACGATAAAGCAGTGGTTCTCTTCTTTCTTTCGTCCACAAAAGTCAAGAGAGAAATGCAACAAGTTTTTGATGAAGCAGCGCGTCATGGTGACATTGTTCTTAGTAGCATACCTGAGAATTATCATAATCTTGTTCACAAAGTGATGTTTTGAGCGTAGAAAATCGTAATTTTTTTCAGACTCAATCGGTATTTCACTGGCAACAGCGTTTCTGCCCGAATGTGGCATTTCTACACAAAATAGACCATGATGTTATTGCCGATCTCGATAGACTCTACACTTGGGTTGAGGTCATCAAAGCGAAAACTGAAACGAAGGAGAACTCTATATTTTGTTCCCTAGTGGCCGAAGGTTTCTGGCCTTCTCGAAAAAGAAACAGCAAATGGTACATATTGTGCACAATTTATTTGCGAGTTTTATGTCAGTGTCAGTCTTTTTCTAAAACATGCATTACAGGTACGTTTCGAGAAATCAATTCTCGAGCAGGGCCGGGCCCAAATACTGCAGCGGTTTAAGCTATATTTTCCCAACAAGTCGAATACCGGATATGCTCGGTGTCTCTGCTGACACAAAAGTTTTTCATGTTGAGGACGCATTTTACACTGGCGTGGTGGCCGACGTGGTGGGAGACTTCAAGTAATGGTGGTTATTTATAGATAAGCTTGCCAAGAGTAGAGCTGCCAAACGTCGTGGACAAATTTAATGTTGTAAGGTTTTGCATTATTTGATGAACAGAAGGCTTAAGGGCAAACTTTTGAATGCCGAAGCGGTCGCTTGTGGACTAAACAATACATTGCCCTACCTTTCTGTTGTACACTCAAAGAAGAACGAATTTGAAACGGCAGAAGCATTTCAAAAAGCGTATCGTCGTCTACAGTCGCTGAAATGTCAAGAAGAAACGACGACTATTAGAAATGAACACTCGCAGCTACCGCAACGATATCAAAGTTGACTAGAACCTTACTCTTTCTGGCCTCTTTTCTCGTTATCTTCTCAAGAACGTACGACTAATAGATTTATTCTCTTTTTGTATGGACAAGCAAAGATTTCTTGCCCGTTTGGGAAAGCTTTAAGTAGAGTGCTACTACAAGCGCTAAATGTAAGTGTTACAGCAAGCCTGAAATGATGCGCTTAAATCGGCAACTTTCTGAAACGTATGCCATTTCTACGGCCGAGTGTCAGCGTTTGTCCCAGAAGGGAAGTGCGAGGGTCACCGTCTCCGAGAAGGCCGTGAGAGGACGTTCGAAGTGCTCCTCGAGCTGCGGCTTGAACACCTCGGCGAACATCGAGATCCCAGCCGAGATGAGCATTCGACGGACCTTCATGAGTCAACGGGTTACGGTAGACTCTTCGAGGCACCTTGCCGGCATCCTTCCATTGAGAGCGACCGTTGGGGCCGATCTTCTCAGTGTCGGGCGCAGACGCACGCGTCGTTCTCGGCTTCTGCTTGCTACATCTCGTCATTTTTCGCAGGCCCGCCCAGAAACCTTAGCGGCTGAGTGGGGATCTGGAGAAGCGAATGCGCAGGCTCCGTTACGGGCGTGGCGGGTAGGGGCGGCGGGCTCAGGCAGCACCACGTGTCGCTGTTTGCGACGACGGCCGCCCATCGGCGACTCCATCGGACCCAAACCAAGGCAATTGGCAGTTTCAATTGGGTTTCGTATGAATATTCAGTCGGAACAGAGTTTCCATGAAACAATTTAGTCATCAGACACAGCCTGATCTTTGATCAGCTAAAGATGTTCAATTCCGGCAAATCAACAAAGTATCTCGAGTTCCGTTGTAAGTCGAAATGGGGGCAGGCTTCACAGCAGTCTTGACTGGAACAACTCCTTTCTTATCGTCAAAATAATGCTTTGTTAGAACGTCGTAAAACAAAAGCTTTGGCACATATAAAATCTTGTAGTCTCTCATAGCCAGCCCCGACAACCCCGCTTTTTTTCCACTCCGACAGCCCCGAACCCGCCAGCCCCGGTTTTTCGTCAACTCCGGTAACCCCGAACCCGTCAACCCCGGTTTTCGGCCAACCCCGTCAACCCCGAACCCGGTAACCCCGGTTTTCCAGCCCCGAAACCCAACCCTACGAGCTGGTCTTCAACCGAACGCACTTTGACCAGGACGACCATCCTCTGCACATGGCCTACTATGAGAACTGTCGCGACTCCAATGCGCTTATGTCTTTGTGTTTATCATTGTGCTCGATTTATTTATTGTTGCAATAACGCCCGAAAAGAAACTAAAAATCGTAAAACAAAAATGCCTAAAAATAAGAAAATCAAAACCCCAAAAATATTTGGATAAACTATTTGTTTGTCATATTAAAAGTTGTATTTTTTCTCTTTATTTCCAATCTCTCGCGGCGGAGGTTGTCGCGACTCCAATGCGCTTTGTACTTTGAGAGTTTACCACTGAACCGCCGTCTCGACAAGAACCTGCCGCATGTGAGTAACAGCTTGAGCAGCGAATTTTCTTGACGTAAACGCAACGCAGAAGACCTGTGAAAATAAAGATAACCGGCGATATGCGAGGAGAGAAAGTGGTCGATTTTTCATTTGTGATGGTTTGTGGAGAATCCTAGTTTCAAAGGTTACCACATCAAAAGTAATTCCTCATCGGCCCATTTTCCCACATTATTTTCTTAGCGATATCTTCTTCTTAAGATTCGATCGATGCTACTGACACAAAATTCTAAGGCTTCATGCAAAGTCGTTTGACTTTTTTTCTCTTGCAGTCGCTATCTTTCTGATGAGATAGTCTTTTTCAGATAGATTCTTATGAGATAGTCTTTTGAGTAACTTTGGAAAATTATAAGTGCAATACTTGTTTTGGAGAAATTGCTGATTTGCTTTTGGTTGACGTGTCTCTGAGATGCGCTCCGACTCGCGAGTTACCCTCCTCGGTCGAATCTTGTCAGCAGCGGCAATCTGCACGCTCTTCATCTGCCTCGTCAAAATCTGTGACTGGAGGGCAGCGTTCCCCCTGGTAAAATCCGGTTGACCAGACGAAATAACTTTTCAATCTTGCAGTCTCCGGAAAAAGAGACGAACCTGCGACGCTTTGTGCCTCGCCCCGAGGTGGCCGACGTAGATTGCGCCCGCCTCTTCGCTGACGATATCGGATATGTGGCCTCGCTGACGGGTCACTTTCGACGCTCCTTCAAGCCTTCGCCAAACCAGGTTTTCCACATGCTGCCCGGTCTAACCCTTTGAGAGAAAACGGGATGAAGGGGACTTTCGGGAGCTGCTTTTGCTTTCGTGAAGATGATATCAAAGCGACGCACGAGACTCTCCGGGTACCTCAAAAGTACCTCAAACGTAAAGTATAAGGGAAGGTCGATTATGAGATGGGTCGAGGGTCGAGGAGGGATTCTCGAAGGTCAAATGGGGCAAACCCTACATACATGGCCTTATACCTACAAACCGTAGATCAACATTAGCGAAGCAACAGTCCATAGAAAACTAGGAATAGATTGTGTGCAATGAAATACAAGAAAGTTTTCCAGACGAACATGACCTGCGAGGCGATCCGCGAACGAGTCAATCCGCTTGGCGACGACAAACGCTTCACCGCCCTCAACTTCTCTCTCGCCTTTGCCCGCATCGTCTACAAGGTAAAGCATGAAAAAAATATACGAAAACTTTAGGACTACGAGTTTGTGGAGCTACAGTTGGCAGCGAGTTACCATTCATTAAACCAATTCTGTTTCTCCGTCGACGCAAAGGCAGATGAGGAGTATTTTAAGATGATTCTCCGCCTCTCCCACTGCTTCCCCAATGTGCACGTCGCCAAGGAGCGACGCAACATTAATCGTAGTGGTCAATTCATGAATTATGTAATTACGAGAGGGTCTCTTGAAACCTAAATTGAAGGCTTACCATGACTGTCTCCAGGTGTTGGATGATCACGGAGAGTGGAAATATGTCTCGCTTCTGCAGGTAAAAACGGCTGAAAACTAAAACAAAATTGAACAGAACCACGATGTGATGATGAAAGCGCCTCACCAGATTGCCACCATCTTCAAAGCCTTCAACGGCGCTAACGACGTCGATGTGATTCCTCTAAAAACGGTTGCAATCAACGTGAGCCTCGACTGGACCCCGAAAGGCCTCGGCCTTTTTCCAAATGGTGCCAACAAAAAAAGTGAACCATCCTTAGAGTCATTGATCTCTCCCGAACTATTGATCAAGCCGCTCAAACTCTTTTCTGGCTATGTATCAGTATCACTAACGCGAGCCGCTGTCCACCATCTCGTCCATGTATTGGATCTCACGCGTTATCTCTATCAAATCAACGATGTGTCTAAACGGCTGTTCTTGAAGTGCTTTAGAAGTTTCACGGAGTGGACGAGCAGTTCATGGCGACTTTGAGCGTTAACGAAGTCGTCGGTCTGCCGGGCGGCTTTACTGACTACTGTGTGGACAAGGTTACTATGTCTCATGTGACAAGGCACGCCAAATGGAACTTTCCGGTCCGTTGCAATTCAACATAATACCTGAATCTTTTAGTGGACACCAGGCCGGCCTCAGCTCGGAGAGTGCTACAGTGGCTATGACCGTCACGCTGTCTGCATGTTGGCTGTTGAAGACCTCAAAGACCTTGCCGAGTTGCCCGAAATCACGGCCAACAAGATGCTCCCCGAGTTCGACTGGGCTGCCGTCTCCTGTCTGTTTTTTAATCCGTTGGGAAGAACACTCAACAGGCATGGCCGAGCTGGTCTTCAACCGGACTTACCTCAACCAGAACGAACACCCCCTGCATATGGAATACTATGAAAACCTACCACATGTAAATTGTAATCCAAAACATGAAGTTTCAGGTCCGGTATCACAAGCAGCGCAACGATCCCGACTTTATTATTGAAAACTTTGGATGCCAAAGCAAGTTCGATTTAAACTTTGGCTTTCGTACAGCACGACGTTTCACCAAGAAGCACAAAACCGTCCACAAAAGCGGATAGGTTGATGACCTTGCAATAAGTGATTTAATAAAGTTGCTTATAAAGTTGCTCACAAGTATGCAGCTAAGTTGAATATGTCTGTCTCTAATCATTTCGATCCACAGCAACGAAGCTGAATTCTTCACACTCTCTAAGATTCGCTGCCCTCACCTCAGATATTTGGGCCGCAAATGGACCACGAATGACCTATCCTCGCGTGTATATCAAACTTGAAATTTCTATCTAGGTGCTTCTATTCCCGTCTCACGGCAAGTCGCGCGCCCACAAAGTGTTTCCTGAAATGCAGACAAGTGAAAACCGCGCGAATTTCGAGCGCATTTTTCTATTCTCCATCTTTAGAGTTTCTTTTAGCGATATTCTTAGAATTTCTTGTGATTTCTCCAGCTACTGCAAGGGATTCTTACTACTAAAAGGAAGCAGGGAGCCTCAGCAACAGGATATAAGTTGGCTTTACCGCACAGAATGCTCATTTTGGAAGAAAATTGTGCTGAAATATGAATGGATCCGCTTGCTCAAAAAGGCTATTCCTTGCAGGCTACTTCATGTTTTGTCCTAATTCTTTTTTTATTCGAAAGTGTAGAGGTCCTAGATTAGTTCTCTGGTCGTACTGGGGTCGACTTCAGGAAGTTTCTCAAGATCTGGACCGTTTTTGAAGATTAGTGCCATGAAAAGTCGCACTTTCAAAATGCCTTTTCCTTCGCAGCCACTCTTTCCTTCAAGTTTTGGTTTTATTAGAAAGTCAAAAGGTTGTAGATTACTTCTTCTGGTCGCTAGATGACAGATTACTCTAGAAAATTGAAGTTTAGAGGAGAAGTAGGGAGCGACTGATTTAGACTTTGCTCTATATCTGCGACGTGATCTCGCTGGTATGCATACTTTGGTCGAAGACCCCTGGTATGTAACGATTGATAGAGGGTGTCTGCAATTTTATAAAGACAAAGCAGTGTCGTTGTTGAAGGATAACGCGCATAATGTTCGAAGAAAAACAAAAGAAAGGTCTACGCGTTAGTCCAACGCGTTAGACCATAAGAGGCTAGTCACATGGTCTAAAGAGAAATGTAGGTTGGTGGGGGCTTGGCGCTTCCCCTACACGAGGTCGTCAAAGCCGTCACAGTCGTCGGCGAGCTTTTCGTTATTCAGTATTATTTGGGAGGCTCCGCTTCTAGACTCTCACTGAGCTGTGGATCTTATCGTCGACATCTCGAAAAGACGTAGAGTCAAAAAGGAAACAATTTTGCAACTCTATCATGTTTCGCTCGTTCCCGGTTCTTGTCTACAAACGTCGCTTTTAAGCATTTATTTGCACTGCAAACTTTAGCGTTTGCCGATGAATCGACAGTGGCAGGGTGTCGTCCAACAAGCGCATTCTTCAGCCAATCCGCAAGGTTTATAGGGGTACGTTAAGAAACCCTTGCGGCATGGTTGTCCTGGATACGACCACGCTTCTTCAATGATGCTAAATGCAAGCACGAGCAGAAGAAGGTACACGATTGTAGGCATTGTTGTTAGGCCGACTGAAAAAAGCAATGGGTTTGAAAGAAAACGGAATCGCTGAACGAGGAGCGTCTGTTTTAAGGAATGGCAAAACTGCTTTAATGCCACACGCCTAGCGAAGACACACAGTGATTGTAAATCCAGACAGCTATCTTTTCTCGTCAACACACAACGTCAGAGGTGAAGCTATAAACCGAACGAATTGGTCACATTTCGAAAGTCACAATAGTGCTAGACCGACCTAATATTTAAGAATGCAAATCTCTAACAATAAGACTGGAAATAGGGCGGCCGCTAAGATTTGGTCAGAATCACGCTTTTCCTATTGGAAAACTGAGTAATAGGTTTTGTAGAGCTCGTCGCGGCGGTTCGAAAACAATGTTTTTTAGGCCGCTATGACTACTACCATAATTTTCATCATCGAAACAATATCGAGCGGTGTGTGGAGAATTCGGTTGAAACACTTTCGTTGAAACACAACTGTGAAAGATATTTTGTCAGCCGCTCGATGTAGTTTCGATGATAAAAATTATGCGAAATCCAGTGCAAAGTGGGACTTTTGACCCCCGCTCTGCCGCTCCAGTACTTTTGGTCTGGCGTTGTATACTCCCGTTTTGTCAGTTTAGTGTCTCGTTTGAAAGCTGTGAACTTCCTCTTTCTGCTGGGCCGAAATTGTCCTGTTAGATCGACCGGTTTCGCCGGTATACGTGCCAAACTAGATTTTCAGAGGGAGCTGGCGCGGCTGTAAACCCCGATTTGCGCGGTCAGAGTTAGCCGGAGCGGGGGCATGTGTAGTACCGATTTGTTCGTCTGGATGAGATCTAACGATTGGTCTTTTTGAGCACCCGTTTCGACCACACCGAGAGGGTAAACGAGCAGTTTTACGTTTTTGTAACAATGTCTCCAGGAGCGGTCAGGAGCAGTCATAGCGGCCTGAAAAAAATTGTATTCGAACCGCCGCGACGAGCTCTACAAAACCTATTACTCAGTTTTCCAATAGAAAAAGCGTGATTCTGACCAAATCCTAGTGGCCGCCCTTGGACCAGATTTTCTCATTCTTGGAGATTTGCATTCTTAAGCGCCTCTTATTGTTAGAGAAAGCTGCAAGACTAACAGCGCCTTTGTGAACGCCCAAAAAGAAGTTGGGCCGGAACGATGCAGCGCGAGCCTCACGTCTTCAAGTATCTGAAAACGAATATAGAACAGGTTTCTTCAATGACATTGTCGCGAACGTAGCAGTGAGGCGAACCAAACGCCGGTCTCACACGTCACGTTGGCAGAAACGTCATCGAGTGGGGGGAAAAGAGTTAAAGAAACTAACTGCAAATATTGAAGTGAGTACGCGAAAGTAGAATTCAGCATGTAGAGCCGGAGCAATGCTAGGTGAAATATGGGTCCATCTCGAAGTGGAAGCCTTATAAGTGGCAGAAACTTTGAGAACGGCCAAGAAGATGGTGGGTGGTCGAGTTCGCGTGCCTGAACATTTGGATAAAAACGGCGCAAACATGCTAATGGTTCAATCGTGTCAACAAGGGCACAACTGGAAGACGCTTTCGCCATTTTTGAGCCGGGGATAGGGACCTTCACTTTTTTCACAGAATCCCGTCCCAGCTGATAAGTTTGGTCTTGTTTTGTTCCCCGTCGTCAAATTAGTCGAAATATGCATAAAGCAAGGCTACATTAGTGTCGAAGATTGAATAATCAGCGATGCTTCAAATCAGAAACCCCTGTCAAGGGAAACCTCGCAGAGAGTCGCGCGCGCGCTCGCTAAATTCGTGCGACGCTATATCGTCCTTCTCAAGCCCTGTTCTTTCTTCCTCATTTCCACTATTCTTGTCACGATTCTCAGCGCAAAAGTAGCAGAAAATTGCCCCGCTTCGTTCAAGAAAAGGCGCGCTATCTTTCTGTATGGCAAAAAAACGGAGGTGATATCTGTGGACGGTTATCTCCGAGCAGAAAAAAACTAGTTTATATCAAAAGACCGTCCGAGTTTTGTGACAGAAAAAAAACTGAAAAACTCAACAAGCATTATTTTGACTGCTTGACTAAAACATTACGTTTGCGACACCTATCCAAAAGACCGTCGCAGTTTTGGATATATCAAAAGACCGTCGGCAATTTTGTGATAGATTTCCACGCATATCACCTCCATTTTTTGCCATACAGAAAGATAGCGCGCTATAAGGAACAGTGGCTAAATCGAAAGAAAACTTCAAAAAGCGATCGGAACTCTAAGCTTGTTCTGGCGCGCGCGCATTTTCTGAAAAGTGTATGAGACACTTTGTCTCACACACTTTGTCTCACGCACCTGACAGGATTTTTTGTGGGCGGATCAAAAGTTTTTTCGCGCGTGAAGGTCCCTAGCCGGGGACAAAAGAAGGTGCTAAATGTAAGAACGAGTAAATGGGAGAGACAAAAATCAAGATCATCGACTTGTGGAGCGGCTCCTCGAGTTCTAGCATATCCAAGAAGACTGAAGATTACGAGGACGACATACTGATGAGAGTTTTTGGGTAACTGGAGAAGAGAGAAAATAAAGAGTCTCTTCAATGAAATTATCGTCAACATTGTAGTGAGGCGATTGAAACACCAGCCTCACACACTCTGTTGGGAGAAACGTCATCGAGTGATGGGGGAAAAGGTGGAAAGGAAAGGAACTAACCATGCTATCATGTTGAAACTTCGAAAATCGCATTGTATCCATCAATTGCACCGCCACATAGCTCACTGACTGATTGACCCAACGAAGACGTAGGTCGGCGTTGCTTTCCACTAACAATCCAGTCCAGAGTCTCCGAATATGAAAACTTCGTCAATAAAGAGTCAGTGCGAGGCTCATTCTCTGGTATAAAGTATCGTTTCTCTGCAAACAAGCGTACCTTATCAGTTGTCTATACCGTTTCCTATGTCCAGACGTTCTTGAGAAACACTGAGCTTGCGATCGCTAGTCGTCACGAAACAGTCGATAACGAGTGAACAATCAGGGACTAAATGGATTGTTGACTTCAACAACCTCTCAAGATGGTAGGTATCGACAGGGAAAGCATTGAAAGGGAGGATCAAGTGGTAGAGTCGCTCTTTCAAAGGCTTTCACATCGATTGCTTTCACATCGACAATGGCTCGAATTCAAGCGAGCCAACAATGGACACGGCTGGGAGACGCCAGCCGTTTGGCGCCATTTTCAAACGGCGCCAATAAATGACACGAAAGAAAGGGAAGCGAAGAACATATTGCAATTTCGGAATGTTAGAATGACGAATAAAGTAACGTCAATTTTAGCTGAGTATGAATCACGGTCATTTTCAGAAGTAATAGAAGAGAAACAATAAAATAGTCTGTTTTACGAGGGGTGATCAATTCCTACAGTAATGCAAGAAGGCCGATGATTGTGGAGTCTCGGAGCGACAGACCCTGACAGAAGGCGGAGCATCGTCCGCGGAGAGCAATATAAGAGGGGCTCTCCTCAGGTGGAGACTCCCTCCTCTCTTTTGCGTGCACTACAAGAAAAAGAGCGAAGCCTTTGATCTCCAACTGAAATGCGAGAAACAATAGATAGAACCATCAACGCATTTGCTGCTTCGGACTAGTTTGACAATTCTACGAAATTCGTAGTTTTAAATTGGTTCGGGGTTTAATTAATGCCACGACCCGAGCGACGGTAGACACTGCGCCTAACAACCCATGGCCGTCCGATTGTCCTGGAGTGGCGTGACGCCGGGCATTTCAAGTGACCGCGTCGGCCTCTCTTCCAGGCAGCCGAGACTGTGACGGTGGGCGCAAAGAAGAAGGAGAAGGAAAGACGGAAGAAAGGCGACGCAAGAAAAAGCCAAAGGAACAAATGAAAAATAGTGTGGAGAAAGCACAGGCGAGGCTGCAAGGCACCACTAGCCGGAAGCGTGAGCCGAAGATGAAGCCTGTGGTGGAAACGAAGCCGAGCAAGGACAAGCAAGAAAAGAAGAAGCCTTCGTGGG
>JAQIXL010003364.1:0-10542 GCA_034700245.1 Poikilolaimus oxycercus
CCCGATCATCGACTTCGACGGCTTAGCGGGTGCGGCCATTGGCCACTCGATCAACATCGGCGAGGACCTGCCGTCTGATGGCCGCCGCCCCAACAGGATCCCCGGCGGTTCCCGCATCCTCTGAGAAGGCCTTCTCCCCTCTCACTCCCACTCCCCCAGTTGCCTTCGAGAATAAAGAGATTGTGAAAGATTGGTGCAGACCGCAATACAGACGGTTTTGCTTGAGATCGGCAACAAACTTGGACGTAACTAGCCCCATCTTTGATGAAGTAGAAGAAGCTTTGCGCTTGTTCAGTTTCCATTTCGATGAGTCTCATTGCACTTCAGCGAGGCTAAACATGTGGCACGGCAACATGACGACTCGTCCCCCCTCGTCCCCCCAACTCGTCCCATGACAACTCGTCCCATATGACTCGTCCCATGGGACCATACTAGGAGGCCTTGAAAGGCCCCCCCCCCCGGTGGATGTGAGATCGCGACCACAAGGACTTTTTGATTTCCTGTGATGCGCCGAGTTGGTAGAGTGGGCTGGAAGACCGATAGTTCGCGCTACCTATCTGCATTTCATTTTGCTCACATGCTTTAAAAGTATGTAGCATGTCTCGCATGTAATGACAATCATTTTAGTTTGCCTCCATTCCGGCTAGCCACCAGACATTCTTATCCATAACGCTTCCAAATTCCTGCAATTTTTCATCTGGCGAGAGCTCAGTGTGTTTCCTGCTTCGTCCGCCGACCGCCTGCGATGCGACGTCTCTCCTCGTCGGCTCTCCTCCTCCTCGGCTTCGTCGGCCTCGCCGTCGCCGCGCCCCTCGGCGGGATCAACGTGACGGTCCGCTACGCGCCGACGCCGTTGAACCTGAAGGAGGCACGTGCCGATGGGCCGCCTGAGCTCCTCCACCGTCTGCCTCCTCCCCTCAGGCCGATCCGTCTGTCTCCTCCATTGCCCCACCAGAAGCCTCTGGTTCTCGAGAATCCCGACGACAATCACGTCGTGGACGTAGCCGACGCGGTCGAGAGTCTCCTGCGCAATGCGACGGCCGGACCGGTGACCGACATCGGAGACACTCGCTCGGACAACCCGTCGGATGTCACATTCCGTCCTGATGAGGAAGACCCGCTAGAGGACGCGCACCATAGCTTCGACAACTACACAATCTTCGACAACGATACCGTACCCTACGAGCATCCTGTCGATCCTGTGAAGCCTCCGCGCAGAGACGACTACCCTGACTTCGACCCCTCCGATATCGGCTATGATCCCGAGGCTCGTCTACCGTAACCCGCTCTGAATACGTTTTAGGATGAGCAGGTCGTCGAGTTCGGCATCAACAGGGCCACGTCGATCCTCCGTGAGTGGAAATATGCCGCCAGAAAAAGATGAATGCAGAATTGATCATCGAGGCGTTCAAGTTCTTGCAAAACCCTAGGACATTCGCCGACTTCTCCGAGCTGGGCAGGAAGGGGCTGACGCAACTCGGCGAGTACTACCAACTGCGTCGTGCCGGTCGTCGCGAAGAGGCCATTGACAGGGTTGGCCTGGCCAGGCCCGACAGCAAAGTTTTAGATCCGAGGCAGTCCGAAGCTTCGTCGCATCATCAAGCTCTACGGCAAGCAGCTCGAGGCTTTCGACCGCGCCTACAACAGCATCAGGGCGTCCGACGTCAGGGACTACCAGCCCTATCCCCAGTATCCGGAATACCCCGGTTTGTTTAGAAGAACAAAGTCAATAAAGAGCTGATTAGATTATGAGCCGGAACCTCAGCCGGGACGCTACCCGCCCGAGTACCCCGACGATGGCGAGGACTACGTCCCCGACTACGACGACGGCAGCGTCTCCGACGAAGACATCCTCAGTTTGTTTGCCGGAACAAAGACGAAACAATTCTTCAGAATATCTCCACAACGCTATTGACTCGATGAAGGAAGAGACGCGCTACTTCCCCGAGGACGACCAACAGGAGAAGTACCCCGAGCCCGCAGAAGACATCTCCAACAAGGACATCCGCAGTTTGTGCATCGACTGAAGGGCATTTGTTCCAGAGTACATCGAGGCCTTCTTCAAGGAGAATCCGAACTTCCCCGGCGAGGACGAGGGACGACGCGACCCCGAGCCGCAGAGGACCTCCCCCGGCCACATCGAGGAACATTGAGAAAGCCGATGCTGCATCACACCCGTCTTTGCCCTTGTAGAATAAAGCCTTGGCTTCGGAACTTGTGAACTGCCTTAAAATAATCCTCTTATCGAGCTAGTTTCGAGCAGAAAACATTACCAAATTCAGCGTGAATTCTAGTTGTCTTTGTGCGGTTGAAAACTAGGGACAAAATCTGCAAGTTTCTTAAAAACCGGACGACTTCTCGTTCTCCTAAACAATTTAGCACGTTAAATCAATTTATTGTACTGGCAAAGCCAACGAGCGATTTTCTCTGAGACGCTCTCGGAGTACACGAATGAGGGTGGCGCCTTTGGTGATGACCGTCATGAGAAGTTGCGCCACAGATACGACAGAGATGCCGAGAAAGAGATTAACGTGGCCGCCCAACTGCAAATTGTTGTCACTTTCGATGAACCGTTAAAGCTAAAACAACAAACGCAGTTTCTGTATTGTTTGTCTTAAGTTGCTGTGGGCACTGATGACTGATGAATTCTTCTGCAAGTAAAAACGGACCTGCGAAATGAAACCGGGAAGAGTCGTGGCTTGAACCTCGACGTAATTCTCATACTAAAGGGACACTTTTTACTAACACAAACAGCCCGGCAGGAAAAGCACCAACCGACATGTCCGTGTACGAAAACTCGACGTGAACATCGTAGCCGCGAGAGGCATTGTAGGCATAAATATCACGATTCGTGATCCACTCCAACTGATTGTCTGTCCGATTGCAGCCGGGCAGACACTTGAAGCGAAAATCTCTATGAACTCTGTTACAGTAAACCTCACCTTGTAGGGCGACGAGTCGTCTTGCATGATCTTGGCGTAATTGTGAGCGACAAGTTGCGCTGAACAAATCGGATAACCAGATGAAATGCTGAAAAAAGAATCTTATGAACTCCAAACAAATCAACTTCATATGAGCCAAATAAGCCAAAGTGCAGTTGAAAGGTTGAAGGACCATCGCTCGAAGCCATCTTTCCACAAAGCATTTTCCCGTCCCTGAAACGTATTCACAAGTGGTTCCCATTGCACGAACCCTCAGAGGCGTCCTTGACTGAGCAAACATGGGGCTGCTCGAGGATGTGAAGTCGCTGCTGCGTGAGCCTCAGCCTCCCATATTCGTTTCGATTAAGGTAGAAACGTGGAAAGAGGTTCACCTCGGGCTGATCATCGCCAACGTAGACGACCATTTGAGGCTGAAGAGGATTTTGTGGAAAAGATTGGAAAAGTTCAAACCTGTTTTGTCCCAGCAATGAGAAGGCTGTCAGGTTGACGGAGCTTGACGATAAGTTTCGTGTACTCCTCTGTTCCAGCTGAAAGTTTTGTTCCTTTGAGGTCCTGAAAAAGTTCAAGCCTTGACTGTAATTAGTAAGCCGAAAGCATTTGCCACGCATAGTCACGTATGCGGGCATGAAGTAATCGCAACAATTGTAGAACGTTGCGCCCATCAAACAAGATTGAAAGTACTGTAATCAGTTCGCTTGCGGGTCAAAGACAGACCTCAGAGCACTGAAGTCCGTGTTCCTCGAAGATGAAATCGAACATTTCCATTGAAGAACGATTTCCTTTCCACGTCAAGTATAGCTCATCTCTGAAAAATGTAAGTTTCACCAAAATCTTAACGAGAAGTGCATCGAATTTCATCCAATTTGTGCGATTTGTACATAAACAAGTCGTTGAAAATTGTATCTGCAAGTGCAAGAGAATTTGAAGCAGAATTCAAAAGTTGTTTCAAAGAAATACCAAAATCAGAGTGGACTGCTTATTTCAATCAACGCTGGGCAAGGAAGACCAAGAAATGTCTGTCTCATTTAGTGATCAGTAACCTTTCTGCCATGTCCGTGTCATTGATCTTGTCGATGAGGGTGTTGTGGAAGCCCGAGCCAGCAATCGCGTAGAGGAGCAGACGTTTCTGTGTTTCTCTATCGGTGAGACCAATCCTCTCTTCCATGTCTGGTCACCGTTATCTTTGAGAAATTTTGAGTTTCACCTCTGAATAGTGGCTCATAGTGCAAGGAGTCCGGATTCTTCGGACACAAATGAATGCCTGGCAGAAGCAGCGCCGGCACCTAAAAGAGGAAGCTGGGTGTAAGAATTGAATAAGTTTCAAGAGAGCCACTTGAACGATTTCAAGCAATTCACAACAATGACCGCAAAAGACGAAGACTTATTTCTCACCAGAACAATACTAATCCTTGTGTAGGTGCTCCTTTGGTAGATGGCTGTCATGTCGAGAGTGAAGAAGATGGCCATCGAAGCGAAGACGAAGAGTATACCGCCCCAAAGAATCCGAGAGGGCAGATTCGGCAACTGCAACATTCCAAATTCTTTTCAAGACTCACCCGGTTAAAGCGCGTGAGGCCATGAAGAAGGAAGGACTTGGTGGCACAGAACTGACAAGTGTCGGATCGAAGCTCAGACAAGAGACGTCTTCTAAAGTCCAATGATCAAGAAGAAGCTTGGCTAGGCGAAACCTCGGACGGATAACGCAGACCGACTCAACGGACGAAGCGCGGACCTCCATCTCTTGAGGAAGGCTGAAAAAGTGAAGAGCCCTCGAGGTTCCATTAGATGAATATGGAGTGGTCGCTTTGTGATGTCATGCTCGGAAACGTTATGAGTCTTCGGGATCGAAGTTCTCGAGTAGCTGCAAAAAGTGCTTGCTGCGAGATAATTTGAAATGAAGATCCTCTGGTTCTGCAAGCCTCTTGAACGTTCTAGAATCGCGTACGTTTTCCCCCTACGAATGTTTTTCGCAGAAGGCAGCTTGTTGCTGCTGAACGGACGAGCAGAGGAGACGTTTGACCACGGGAAGGGAAGACAGCTGGACATGATTCAGCTTGAGAGCGGGCAATCGCGTCGAAGGAGGAGGAGGCCTTACTTCAGTTGCAGCCTTGCCTCCTTCGGCATGAAGCTGGCACTTCTTTGTCTTCCCCTTCTCTGTTGTCCCGCACTGGTCACTGCACTGACTGCCGTAAGTGTGCCCCTTTTCACTCTAGTAAAGATGTGATGAAGCTCGAGGAGGACGATCCTTCCGTCAAGATTCTCAATGCTGCGGGCTTATCTATCGAAGACGAGACACGTCGGGTCTCCTCCGGCAACGAGAGCGACATTGTCGAGAAGCTCTTGGATATCGACAAGAATCTCTCAAACAATGAAACGGAAGTGCCATCGGAGATGACATCGGAGTCTCCACAAGAAGCGCCTTCAGGCTGGACTCAAAATGATTGGTGCAGGACGAGGTTGGTCGGTAAGAAAACCTTTATCTTCAGCCCACTCTGTCGATACGTCTACAAACCAGTCAAGGTCATGCCCGTCTATCCCGGCTATCATTACCCGCTTCCGACATATCCGCATTCAACGTATTACGGAGAAGTGAGAAGCCATGATGGAATTCCCTCCATGATGACTGGAGGAAGTCAAAACTACAACTGGCAAAATACGAATCCCCGTTTCGAGAACTCGATGATCTTCAGCGTGCAGACTTCTACTACGCCGAAAGTTCGTCTTCAGTCTGTGACCCATGAAGAAAATTTCAGCCTCGATCAGACAACTGGATGGACTGGTTTCTGCCCTGTCTTATCGTCGTCCTATTCATTCTTTTTATTCTTTGTCTTATTTGCATGGAATAAATGTTCTTGCCATTGATTCAAACTTGGTAAGCGAAGGAACAAGATTGACACCGTATGATTTCATCTTTCATGAAAAGCTGGGTCGACGGGGCGCACGCGTGGTTGGAAGAAGAAACATTGCAGTCTCCATAGCTCTTCGTTTTTACTATCCAATGAAGGGGGGTTCCTCTTTGTCCTTCATAGTTTCCTGGAGAAATCAAACAAAATGCCAATACTCCTGAAGAATTGAGGCAACGAGTCGAAAGAAGCACGAAAACGTTGCTGACTCATCTCGCTTCGCCTGTCGACAGAGAAGAGACGCTTTCAACATCTTCTTGCCCTCCATCTCAATGCTCCTTCTCAGGAACGCTCTCCTCGTCACAATTGTTTATGCTTCTTGGACGACCGCTCTGGTAAATTTTAAAATCTCAATCGAAAAAGGAAGCTTTAGGATGATCCCATCGTTCGTGTCCTCGCGGAGTCGTCGACTAACCTTGCCGATAATGCGCCGACCATGTCGAATCGGAGCAGGGGCAATCTAGAGCTGAACGCCAATATTACAACCACATCAACTGATTCAATTCAAACGGAATCCTCTTCCACTTTTTCGACGGAAATGACTTCCGAGACGGACTTTTCCTCTTCCTCTGCCTCGGCGACTCCTACGACAACTACCGATTTGATAATGTCTCACTCGGGCAGAATCTTCTACATCGTTCTCGCCGCCGTCGCCGCTCTCGCTATGATAATTTTTGTTGGTTTGATTGTGGCATTTGCTTTCTGAACATGGATAAATTCCGTTAAGAAACAAGAACTTCCAGTCATTCGAAACGACTGCTTCTAGCGCGATTTTCATCATTTGCTTGAGTTCGAGATCAAAGGATGAGTGACCGTAGCATATTTATTTACAATGATTTACAGACAACAAATTGAACAGTACAACCCGTGAGATGATTTGTTTAGCGTTTCTTCGAGAAGCAGACGGTGTTGCCGGGCCAATCGCAAGTTAGAACCTTCTGGTTCCACTCCGTGCCAGTCGAACATTGGAAGTGGAAAGGAGTGCCGTTGGCGCATTGGTAGTAACCAGTGCAGTCGGCCGGGTCAGAGAAGAAACCGTCGCCCGGGCAGGAGAACGCTGCAAGTGTAACGTTTAGAACAATGATGACTCGTTGCTGTTTTCGGTGTTTTCTCAGTAATCTCCTTTTTTCTTCTGAAAAACAACTGAAAACTTACGTCCACCGGTGGGCTTCTGCGTGGGTGGATTGTCTGTGAGAGGATTGTTTGTGGGAGGATTATTCGTCGGTCCGTCGGTAGGTGGAGGAGCCTGAAGCATTTTGTTGACAGTTTGCCGACAGATAGAGAGCTTACCGGAGTGACGATACCACCACCGCCGAGACCATTCTTGATCGCATTGTGAAGCGGGTATTTGTCCCCGCAGGCCCCATAGAAGTCGTCCATGTCCAGGCACCAGGTGAAGGCGCCGGCATAGCCATTCTGCTTGATCCACTCCATCTTTATGAAAGAGGTCTTCAAAGAAATTCTCAATCCAACCTTTGTTGAGATGCTCTCAACGTCGTCGTAACCGTACCAGAGCGAGTCCTTCACCAAATAAGGCACTTTCTGTTCGTCGTCCCAGAATCGCTTTGCTCCTTGGGCAAGACGAGGGCAAATCTGAAACTTATCTTCGCCGAGTTTTCGAGGAAACCTCATAGTAGGCGCCGAAGCCGCCTTGTTGGGTGATGGGCTCTGCCGGAGCGGGAGAGGCCGGGGCTCCCATTCCAAAGTTGTTTGGGTCAGCAAGAGTGAAACCGTGTCCGTATGTGCCGATTCCCATGAGAAGCTTCTCCTTCGGCATGCCCTGCTTGTTCCAGTGGTCGAGGGCGTTGGCCTAAATTTATAATTCTCTTGATTACTTTTCAAGCTTACCGAGTTCCATCCACTGTTCCATCCACCGAAAAGAGGCGAGTTCTCGCTGGTCTTCGACGTGTCTTGGTAGTCGTACGTCATCACGTTGACGAAGTCCAAAGACCTGTAAAAATTTGTTGTTTATTGTTTACACGGAAATAAGCATTCTCTACAAATAAAGACTTACGAAGCAAGCGCGTGGACATCGTATCCAGCATCAACCTTGCCGGGGTCGGCGGTCACAGCTGCCGTGATGAAGTACTTGCTGCCAGCGGCTGCCTTCATCTCCTAAACAGCCGCTCATGAGATAAGTTTTAAGAGCTTTGAAAGAATAAGAGAACGCAAGAAATGCTCGAAGAAAGAAACAACCAAAACACTAACACTCATAAGAGCGGCGAAGTTGGCCTTGTCGTCTCCCGCTGGATACTCCCAGTCGATGTCGATGCCGTCAAAGCCCCATTGGTCAATGAAGGCCAAGGCGGAAGTGATGAATGTGTTTCGGTTTCCAGCTGATGATGCCATTTGCTAAAAAAATATTGTATAATTCGCTGCGATAAATAAAATTCACCTTGAAAAGAGAGCAACCGAAATTCCACCCGCCAAACGACAAAATGGTTTTGAGGTTTGGGTCGTTCTTCTTCAAGGCATTCACTCGGTTGTACATGCCATCGCCAGACCAACCGGGCAAGTCGGCCTCGTCAAAGGCTCTGACAATCATTGAATTATTGAACAAAAAGTAGGTCCACAAACTTGGCTTTAAAGTCGCTGCCAAAAGTGCCAAAAGCGAAGAAGATGTGAGTGCAGAGGCCCGTTGTGTAGTTCTCGGGAACGTACTTGGCATCACCTTGTCGGTAGTGAGCCCAATTCTATAACTTTTAAATATGTTTTCTTCAAGGAATCTAAACCGTGAAGTAGCAGGGTCGAAGGTAGTCGGTAGCATAGGCCGCCGAGAGCAGAAGAGTGCAGAGGAAAGGCAAGCGCATGGCTGTCTGCTTTTCGCTGAAAGGTCGGCGCTTTTAAGCTCGTCTCACTCCACGGAACGCACCACCGCCGGAAACACGAGAAATGCAAGGAAAAGTTGCAACAATAACAACCGAGAGCCACTGAATTCGCAGCAGTTTCAAAGCAAAACTTCAAGTCAACAAGCGAAGGCCTCTTTGGATTGTTTCAAATGAAGCAATGCAACTAGAGTAATGCGATAACCTGTGAAAAGAACGCGATGGGGTCGCCCTTTTATTTCCTCGTTTCAGGCCAAAGAGAAGGCTAAAATAGTGAGACAGCCTTTTTGCTTGAATCAGCACGAGCGTGGAGGGCGTTGTAAAGTCGGCGAAGAACTCGGTGACTCGTTTCATGACGAACACTTTCGGCTGACCACGCCATCGTTGTAACGCTCATGAGTAGACGAGTCGAGACGAGACGCTTCAAAACAATTTACTGTTGTCAATGCCAATCAGGAAGTCGAAAAGATCAAATTGCGAGACCCTTCGACATCGAACCAGACGCCTTGCACGAACCTTTGCACTCGTATCGCTGAAAACACGTGGAATCGTCCAGAACGTGTCTTCGTGCACGAAACGTTGCTCTTCCTTCGAGTTTTTTCGCCTTCACGATTGGATGTTCCTGGTTCAAAACACGTGATCTGTTATTCCAGAGGTTGTGTTGGTAAATTGTCGTTTTGTTTTCAAACTCATCACAGTCACAGATTTGGGGAAAACAGGGTCTTCACAAGCTGATCACACAAATGAGATTCCCGTTCGTTGAGAGCTTGTCTGCAATACCTTTACCAAACGTGTTCAATGGCTGGTGAGGATTCGAAGGTTTCATGTTCACTGGTGCTAAATGCAACAATCGTTTCTTGTTGAGAAAGATGAAAATTGGAAAATAACTACGACAACAACAACAACTGGTCGTCATAAGCGGGTGGGCGGTGAGAAGCTGGACTTGATACGAAACCAGTCTGAGCTTTGCTCGACTTGTTGTTTGCTCAATGGTTTGTTTCACTGCAACTATTAACCCCCTAGATTGAGTCACTTAAGGCGTAGAGTTATATTTATCGAGCTGTTACTGTAGGACACACAGAGATCTCACAATCAGTGTCGATTTCCAGTCGCCCAGAGTTCACGAAGCTGCTTGAGGAAGTCCTCAACACACTCGGCCGCGTGCAGCGTGTGGAAGCACTCGCTGAGGCGACGACGCAGATCGTTCTTGTGAAGGGTCGTCATTTCCTCCTGAAGAGATTTTGGGGGTTAGTTCAGAGGAAATATAGCAAGTTCTGATTGCTAGCAACTCCCGGTGCAAGTATCGCACTAGCGTTGAAACTTAGGAAACCCAATGAATTTCTGCAATAGCTGAAAGCTTGTCATAATGCGTGCCATTTTTACCCTCAAGTCTGTGGCTTCAGCGGAAGAACAAAACGATTTGCCCATATACCGAATCCACGAAACGGATTTAATTTTCTGTTTTCACTGCTAGCAAAAAAATTCACCTCGCACATGGTATTACTACGTTTGCTTCCAGGGAAAAGAAGACAAAGAACTGTATCTCACCTCATCAACAACATTCATCTTCATGAGGTCTTCTGATGTTGAGTCCCGCATTTTCCCTGTGAGCACTTCAACGGCGTTTTCGAAGTCTTCATAACGACCTTTGTTTCTGGAACAGCACAATATTAGGAGAAATGAATCAACAAACGCAGTGCTTATTGCTTTGCGTAGAAGATACATCATTTCGTTTGACGAGGTGTTCTTGTCCAAGGTGGCATTCTCAGGTGCAACGTTTTCCATGGGTACCAGGGGTGTGCGTAAGAGATTTTCGCCGGTCCGTAAAACGTAAAACGTAAAATCCGTAAAAGCCCTCAAAAACCGTAAAAC
>JAQIXL010003365.1:0-10538 GCA_034700245.1 Poikilolaimus oxycercus
GACATCACATCTGGCGAAGGACCGGGCTACGGGCATCCCAAATCCCCTGAGAATAGCCACGAATAAATTGTAAAAAAAAACGTTCTTCTACCTCCTCGAAGATCTGAAACGGGCATCTTCTCAAAACATCAAATTGTATGAAATGAAAAAAACCCCGCACCTCTGAGATGATGAACTCTATTCATTCCAAGTCCTAACTGTTTCATGGTTCAGACCGAGTTCTTTGCAAAGCTCGCTTTCATCTGGACAGGTTTCGGCGCCAAGATTTTGAAGTTCCTCCTGATTTGCACGGATCACAGAAAACATGCTGCACATCGACGATTTATGCCACCCTGAAGGGAAAACTTAACTTTAGCCATTAGTTGATAACAAGCTGGTAACAGGCCGGTATTGACGTGACTCCGAGTTGGAGTGGAGTTAGTAGCCAAGACTTTACCATGCCGTTTTCTGCTAACCAAGCTGGAACCACGTGACTCCAGGTTAAATTGGATTTTCAACCTTAAGAGTAATGGTTCCAGGTTGGAAAGCAAGAAAAGTTGGGTCAAGTTTTCTAGAATCTAATTGCAAAGGGCGAGTCTTGTAATCAAGTGGCTAGTAAAGTCTTGGATTGAACTTTACCTGGGTCGCGGTCCACCTCCTTTTGTTTTTTCAAATCAATGATCGTCTTTTTAGCAAGGGCGATTGCTAGCTGAGAAAACTCTTGTCGTTCGTCCATTGAAACAGTTTTTAAATCTTGGAAGTCAAGTTGATCGATGAGTGGCAACCAATGTTTAGACAACTGAATTTCATAATGTTCACGAAATATCCATATATGTGCTTTATCCCACACACGAAGGGAGTCTGCATATCTCTTCTCTTCCCAGGCAATGGCGTTGAGCTGTTCTGCGAGAATATATTTCACTTCGTTTAATGCACCGTTAATGACCTTCCTGGGAATAGTTGCTTGTGGTAAAATATTTTTAAGTGCCGACTGCAGAGAGAGAGCCTGAGGATGACTTATCCAGTCGCATACAAAACTGAAACGTTTGCTCTCATGTGTATTGAAAATCTTGTTTTTCAACATTTCCATAAGTAGCATGGCTGTGAAGTTATTTTCGTTCAGTTCTGGATGTATTCCGAGTCCATAGCGTCGAAGTTCAAGTTCGTTTTCCCATGCTACAGACCAGAGCGCGGTAAAATGCTTGCGTCTACTACAAGCATAATTTCTCATAGCCTTCTTCACGATTTCAATGACTAGAAATGAAAACTCCTGCTCTTCTATGGGATCAACTTGAGGAAGTTTGTCTTTAGCCAGCTGTGGCCCAACTGGCTTAAGAAACGATTCAAGACCGTCGATCGCATCTAAGTTCCAGACTTCATCGCACAGCCACACTTGCAAGCTCTTCAGATAATTCCCTTCTTGTCGAGCTACTTTCATCTCTTCGAAGGCAATCTCCCCGTTTAGTGAAAATAACATCATGAGAAGACTGTTATAAGCTGCAATATTCGGATTACTAACAGTGCAAACGCGTAGAATTTCAATGTTCCGAAGTGCACATAGCTCTTTGATTCTTCTTCTTTCATCCGTCAATGTTGCGATAACTCGCTTGATAACAAAAAAGTCGCTTTCTCTGCATTGCTTGAGAAGCCAGAGTTTGAACTGATCTTTATCAAGGCCAGGGGCCCTGCCACTATCCAAACTTCGAAGCACCAATTCATGCTCCCAAGCAAGCTCCATCCATTTCATGTCATTTTCTTCATTATGAAACTCGAATGGTAGGCGCTTTAGACGACCGATAATGATCTCAATTGCGGTATGAGAATATTCGATCTGCTTGCCAACTTCTCTTTTTGAGTGTAGTGGATTCATTGCCATATCTCTCCTACTAGACATCTGTTCCTTTAACGGTCGGAGATTCGACTGGCATTGCCTGTGGACGAACTCGTGTGTATCGTTGTACTTGCCTACGTGCTTTTTCCAAAACTCAAGGCAAGTCAAAAAATTTCCTTCGACTGTGAACTTGCATGCCTTCTCCAACAACTTCAGCTCGAGTTGTAATTTTGCGCGTTCTTGACCATCATACTGTTTCTTTTCAATCTCCTTCTGTATTATCAGGATTTCGCAATACCGCATTTCTGGATCTTCTATTTGCGAAGCCCATTCAAGAAGTAAATTGCAGTATGCAACACATCGGCATGCCGAGAAATACTCACAAGTTTTCGCAATGTAAAAGTGAGCAGCTTCGTCGTACGTTACAAACGAGCTCTCCTTTAATAACATAAGAAGCTTTTCGCAGTCCCATCTAGCGGCGATCAGCTTTTTTAGACTTCCCACGTTGTTATTACAATTTGCTGCGACTTTGTCAATTATGGCTTTTACTGAACACAGATTATTTGCCAATCGCTTTCCTTCTTCCAAATTCAAATCATTTAGAAAGGACTTGGCATGATCGAAAATTATGTTCAAGTTGGTGACCTCCTCCCATTGGAAAGTACAACTCAAGGAAAACCTTGCTCGAAAGATATTGATTCTCTTGGTAATCCATCGCAGATACTCTTTTGATGTCTTCGGATCAAAAGTTTGTTCAACTACGGTATCGTTCCATCTAAAAAGAAGCGATTGAGCAGGACCTATCACAAATGCAACGGAACTTGTTAGTCGCTGACTGATAATTTCTTCAAAGGCTGCAGGAGCAGCTCAAATTTTCAAATTTGCAACCGTCGTGATATGTACATTACTACCATAGTTTCTTGCGGACAAAATCTTTCGAAACCGGCGCAGCGGCGGCACTGCACGTTTTTTTTTCACGTACCGATATGACCACATGTCAAGCAGTTTATGGGTTGGCTCTTGTCGAAAAAGCATCGAAGCGAGCAAAACTAGAACACTCATATCCGGCGAAATGAAATTTGCACACAAGTGCGTCAACAAAAAATCAGGCCCCTTTAAATGGATCTACAATTTATAAAAGAAACGACAAACCAATGTCAATTTTGCAACTATTCCTCCCAGTTGCTGTTGAACGCTTGGCTTTCTGTCAACTTTCGGATTACGCATTGATGATAAAAACACTTCAAGGAAAACGATGCCCAAACTGAATCGTCATGAAAATCTATTGCAAATCACCTATATAAATCCGCAGAAAAAGGTTTGTCTCCCTCTTCCACTGGCTTCATGTAACGAGGCTTGCCATGTCCAGGAGTAAGGCTAACTTGTTTATCTTGAACATTCCGTGACTGTCCAAAGTCAATGAATTTGGCAGTTCCATCTTTCGCAAAAACGATGTTTTCCTATATAAAGAGATGTACCTAAAAGTTCTGGCACTAACGGGAGAAATGTCACGATGCAACACGCTATGCTCGTGCAAAAATGCAAGTCCAGACAAGCAATCCTTGAAGAAGCAAAATATTCTTCGGGAAAAACGCCTGTTAGGGTTCTTGAAAGCCGCTGGTCCAGGATAATCTAAGAGCGTGCGCAGAGAATCTCCTTCACAGAATTCGAGTTGAATAAACATCCTCGTTTTGTCAAAATACTTTTTGATTGTTTTTTTTCGAATCTGCTATCACTTACCGGTTCCTTCCAGTAGCCGTATATTTGAACGACATTGCGTATTTTTCCTTCTTTTTGATGTCGAGTAAGATTGGTGAGGATCTCCACCTCTCTCATTAGCCACTCCTCGTCCTCTTCGATGATAACGCGTTTGATCGCATAGCGTTGCTTCTTGCCTTGTTCGTCCTTTCTGAAATTATCTGAAATTGGAAAGAATAGTGACTCACTCGCACAGAAAAACGTCGCCATAGCCCCCATTTCCCAAAAGAGCCAAAGTAGTAAATCCATTGCCGATTTCGTCCTTTTTCTCTTCCTTTAGTAATTGGTTTTCTTTCCTTAGAAATTGAATTTCCTTCTCTCGTTCTTCGTTTTTGCGATTCGCTTCTTCAAGTCGAGCGAGAAGGACTTCATAAGACTCGTTCGCTATCACGTTCGACATTGTGAAACTGCAAATTCATAAAAGCATCCTAATACACCGAAAACGCTGTTATGTAATGACAATGTGCCCAATAACAAAGAGAAAACCAAGAATCCACGGGAGTGTAGACGCATTTCTGTGTGTCACACTTGCACACACACACGTTGAAGAGAGACGCCAAAGGGTGAAAAGCGAGTGATAAGAAGGTTTCGCCCCTCGATCAATAATCAGGTGTCTTTGCTGATTATGAAATCGCGACGAGTGAGTGTATAGTCAGTGTGCATGCCCGGAGGGCAACTCTTGTGTGTCAAGCATCAATGGTCTTCGACAAAGTCGATGTGAAAACAGAAGACAAGCATTAGTAGGGGGAGAAGACGCATCTTCGTTGAGGGTGTGGAACGACTAGAGTGTCGTTCATTTTCGATCTGCGTCTTTTACTGAGTGTCCGCTCAGGCTTCGGAATTTCAATGTGAAAGGCGTGATTGCTGGTCTTTCGTCACAAGATCAAGCGTTGATTCAAAACGAAGAAAGACAATCGTTTCACTAACAGGCTTCTCTCCAATCTCTGAATTTAGTTTCTTGGAAGCGCATTCGAACAAGCAATATTTGCAAGAGCTTTTGCTGGCGACTCTCGAAAGCGGTCTTTATCATTTGTGTGGGAAGTCTTGGGTGATTGTCAGACATTAGTCGCCCAAGAAGAATTCAAAGATTCCATCAAGGAGCTTGAAGGGAATCTTGATGAGTTCCGGAATCACTTGCAGCGTCTCGAGGAAGTCTTGCTCGTCAGCGAACTCGGTGGTGCAGCCCTTGAAAGAAAATTCATAAGGGAAGAAATTGAAAGCTCACTTAATGAAGCCACCAGGTCGACAGTCGACGTTCTCGACCAGGAGAAGCCAGAGCAAGAGAAGAGTCTGAAACGGCATGAGACGATTCAGGCGACTTGGGTTGTCTTGGGAAGATGGTTGCGTAGTTTAAGTGTTGAGTAAGCACAAGACAAATAATTTCTAAACATTTTTCTTCTGCTTCTCTTCTAGGGACTGTGAATGTCACAATCCCCAGAAAAATGCTGAAAAAATTCTTCCATTTGGGTCTTTCACAAAATAAACAATCTTACGCATCGAAAGAGTAATAAAAAGATCTTGGCCGTTGACTATTTTGCGTCCATCGGATTATCGTCAGGGCCTCATCCTTGTTCCAGTTTGTTTGCTCGTCCAACCGTTCAAAATTAAATGGAACATTTTCATTTGGATGCGGTTTTTGTGAGATGCTCTTCGGCTTGTTCAGATCAGCGTGCAATGATTAAAATGAAACTGCTAGGCATTTCTCGCCGAGCAAAAGTCGTTAACATTGTCCGCTTTGGGTTTCCAGATTTGTTCACACTGTTTCAGGTACAGTAGTATTTCTGATGAACTGTCAGTTCGTAGACAAAAAAAGAGTTTTATTTCTCACATTCTAATAAAACAGATAGACAAGCAGTGGGCGTTACTGATCCTTCAAAGCACGAAGCTCGGCGATGTGGTCGACGGGAAGGTCGTCCAGAACGGCGTGACGCTTGCTGCGGAATCAGCCGCCGGCACAACGACTGCAGCGGCAGATGCCGCCCCAGCTGCCGCAGTAGCCCGTGCCGCAGTTCTGGGTCAGGGGTCAAACTTTGAATTAAAGACGAAGCTCACTTGCAGTATGCACGAAGGAACACAACCGACACGGTATGCCCAGCAACTGACCGCCTCGGAGATGCCGACGAAGGCAAGGAGAACTAGGAGGGTAACGAGGAGCTTCATTGTGGGTCAGCAACTGAACTGACACAAGAGTTTGAAGCGCTTTTAAGGCAGGAAAGTTCAGAGAGAATGGACAAATTATTCGTTGAACAATGAGAAATTGTTTTGTAACAGTTTTACGTCAAGATCGCAGTGGAAAGAGAGAAATTGTTCAGTGACGTCAGACAAATTTTGAAGTCGATGCAGTGTCGAAGAAACAGATTGTCTAATGCGTACTTCGTAGTCAAGTCGAGGCTCTCCGTCTCGGGCTGAAAATGCCACGCAACACTTGAAAGTAAGTAAAGTAAAACTTATGGTTTACAATTGCCACCGAGCCTCTAACAATAGGATGTTGAATAAAGTTCACAACGAAGGAAACTACAAAGCAAGCAACAGTTGAGATTTTGCACGTTCAAAGAAGGACTGAAAATCATTTTTATTTGACCTGGATGAAAATTGCTCAAACAAAGATGAAAGGGTTATGCATCAGTGAGTGGTTTTGCTAACTTTGACAATCAGTCTGCCTTCTCTCGTAAAGGTACTCGCTTGAAATGCGACCGAAATTTGCCTGTCATCAAATTCGAAGACCTTTTTGTTCTTGTATCGAATTGCATCGATGCACTTGCTGTTTTCCAGGAGCCTCTGGTTCAGTCCAGAATAACTTTCACGAGACGCTTTGAACTCGAGACTGCTTTCTTTTGCAAAAGAACGACGCTCGTCGAAAATTCATGTTAGCACGCTTTCAGTCGTTAAACCGGGTTCGGCGCAGTTCGCCAGGCACGTCTTGCCAATGTCAGTTATCTCCAAGTGTTCAACTATTGAATCACCGAGCGCGCTGGCTAAATGCAAAAAGCGAAGACGTTCGCATTTCCGGCGATTCGCTTTTGCCCATTCTGAAATGGCGCGAATTACAGAAGCTGATTTGAGATTAAAATTGATTCGCTTCGTTGGAACGACACCTTTGAAGTAGTCGAAGAGAGAAGTGAAGAGAGTCTTCGGGTTGGTGTCTTTACCTGCTATCACGTAGAAATGATTGTGCTCTCGACGCTGAAGAATAATCGCGCCGCATTCTATGGTGTTTAGTACACGGCGGTATTTAGTAGAGTTGTCCAAAATTCTATCTTCGAAAGCTATGAAGACTTTCATTGAACGGACAGCACTTGGCGACGCGGCGCACGTAAGAACGGGTTCGACTTGCTTCAAACTTTTAGGTGCTTGAGAAGTAAAACGAGAAGCTTATTTCTTCGTCCGGTTCTCGAAGTTTCGCCCAGCGTGAAATCTCGCGCGCGTACTTGCAAGTCTTCGAAAGGCAAGTGGCCGTCTGACAATCGAGCAGCTCAAAAACAATTGCAAAAGTTTGCGGGGTGAGAATAAAACTTGACATGAATAAAGGGAAGGAATCACGTCTTGAACATAAATACGGCTTGCGTGCAATGTCGTGCTCATCTCACTGGTCTTGCCATTTTTGCACCTGGATAGCTCTCGATTTGCACTTTGTTATGATCGTGCATATTGATTGTTGAGATGACTTTGACGATGATTTGCACCTTTTCTTACGTGCGCAAAAATATGCAATGGAAACCAATCATTAAGAGGCAGAATTAACCGCCCTCGCATCTTAACACGAGTGAACTCCGGCACACAATCTACTACGATACATGCTACTAACAATAAGACGCCAGGCACCACATCATCAAGTCCCTCGGAAGCTCACGAGATAGTCTTTTTTTTTGTTCGCCATCGTTACTGCGCTGGTGGCAGAGCAATCTGTGCCAAGAAGCGATTAGACCGAACCCTGCGATTGTGCACTCAAAACACAGAGAGCCGCCGTGAGTTGTGACTTGCGAAGAAAAGGATTGCTGCGGAAGACATTGAGATAAAAGGTATTCCTTAAACAGGTTATTTTACAGCTCCGAGAAAAAAGAATTTTATGTATTCAACTTCTTAAGGGCCAAAAATACTTCAACGCGTTTTTGACGCGCGCGTTTTTTTGAAATTTTTAGAACAAAGTTTCCATGCAAATGTGACGCCGCGTCAAATTTTGTTCTAAAGATTAAAAAAAAAAAGCGCTGCGTCAAAAAACGCGTGAAGTATGAACGCTACTTTAGAACACACACTTCATTGGCTACGAAGTACGATAATTGAGGGTGAAAATCAGGAGCGGCATTATTTTTTCTACTCCGGTTGCAGTTCAGCTCGCCCGACTTGCACTGTAGAAGAGACGGAATGAGCGATGAACCATTTATATGGTGGGTGAATGCAGAAAACGTCGCGAAGAAGGCGACGGACGGTCGGCGAAATAATCAAAATGATCCAAGGTTGAACAGCAAAGTTGAGTTCCGTGAGATGGACTCGAAAAGAAAGAGAACTGCAAACAAATGAAAAATCTCTCGAAGATGAAGCCAAACGATCGAAGTGTTGGGTGGTTGAAGAAGAGACCGTAGAAGCCGATGAGCATGACGAAGTTGTCTGCGAGACTCGGGATGAAGACGGCGATTCCGACAAAAAGCAGGTTGATTTCTTTCTAAAAAATAAATTTTAAAGTGTCTTTCAATGTGTTATTAGCAGTGAAAAATAACGACCTTTCGATTAGCGATCGCTTTCAGGTGTTTGAATTTGGAGATCCAGATGAAGGTCCGAATGTAGAGATAAACGCTCGGAATGACAACAGCGAGACTCGACAAAATGTTGATTATACCGCCGATCTGCAAAAGTACGTTTTTATTGCATTTATTGTATGAATGATTATTTTTATTGTACTAAAAACTTAGAGACTAACGTATTCAACGCTGTGCTGATTATCGTTCAGATCGACAGTTCCTTCGGCAGTTAAGTTACAGAAAAACTGCGGTCTTGTAATGTAAAACTGCATGCGAACAATAACGGCATAAAGATATTCGAACAGTGTTACGAGGACCAGATTCCGAATTCTCCACAGCTGAAAATGGGATTTGCTGGGTTTTATTTACGCGCAAACTCTTTCGGGCGTTGTGGATGTAAAAGCATGGTAACGATGGATGGCAAGTTTCACGTTGGCGACCTTGGTTGCCTAAATACTTTTCATTATCCGGAGCATCAGCTAACCGATGGAAAGAAGCCCATGAAATACGCCTGAAGAAACGGCCCTAAGCCACTTTCACCATCGTCACACAAATAGATTATGCCGTACTTCCGTGCTCGCAATAATTCACTCACTAGGAAGTTGCCGATTTCGCCAACCGCCTAAAAAGGTGCTTCACATTGGAGAAGCCCTCACCTGAATGAGAAGCATTTTGAAGAAACTCGTCTTCAAGAGGCCGTGTCGTGAAGGTCGAATCACTATCACAGCCAGAATCATCACGAACAAAACGAAGGAAGTCCATGAAAGAGCCACGACGACAACTTCATCGGCTGGAAGAACTGGCCACTTCGTAGAGTTCATCTTGAAAAAGAAACGGCCACTCTTACGAGGTCGAAGTGTGAGGTGTAATTTAGGTGATTTTCAGAGGTTCACAACATGGTATAATTTCTGCTCAAACATGAACTTCTGCTTCAAGTTTTAAGGGTCAACAGATGAAGTGATATTGTAGCAAGGACAGGGAAGCCGATGAATAGGGAACTTCGTGTGTGCAATGTGTATAATGTCACGACAAAATAGCGCTGCATATCACTCGGCTGCAATCGTTATTGCGAAGGGACTGGAGCTTTGAAACGAAACAGCACTGGGTCTTTTTTTCTTACAACATTTTGTATTGCAGTTCGGCTTGTAAGTTCAGATCTTTCGATCATTTGTACGTAACACCTCTTTCAAAGCTGTCAGTCCTGTGCGAGAAAGCATGTGTTGACGAGCATGCATACCCTTTGCTCTGGCATCTATATAAGTGTGCATTAAATTCTCTGCGAGGTCTTGACTCCTAGTTGAAACTTCTATTTGCAAACCCCTCATTGGGGAGGTCAACGTACGTGAGGCGAAACTCGTATGCGCGTGAGGAGAAGCGACGAAAAATGGCGCGTGCGACTCTTGAATTAAGATGAAAAGGCTGCCTGCCTGCTGGGGATTAGAACTTTCAAATGGATGCTGGCGACAATTATGATCGCGTATGGTCGTTCTTATTTTATGAAGAAGAGATGTATGATGAATGCCATCGGTGGTGACAACGGAGTCAAACAGCGATTCTTGCTTTCAGGGCGACAAAGACTTCAGAAGGTGAGGCTGAATTCGTTGACGAGTGTCGCGCCCGGGTGCATTACTGTCAAGAGGGATCATCGATTAGTGACGAAGGACACGCGAGGCCGCGAGTGACCCACTTTCCGCTCGACTTTTTCCATTTCTCACTTTAGTCCCCCATCCCTCTTTGGCTGGCTCTTCTTTTTCGTCCCACATGTTTTTCAACTTGCTAAACCTTTTTCTACTGTCAACTTTTCCAACTGCAGCGCTCTCTGGTTCCACATACGTAAGTGCATTTAACTTAGTGAAAAACACTTCACAAGAATACGAGTGGAGATCTGAAAACGTTATTGTGTCCCGAAGCCGCTCGAAGCGCCAAAGAGCAATATGCCCTGCACGTCTCAGGCAACAAAACGCAATTCTTGAACATTGTAAGTGTCTTACTCTTTTGACGGGATTCGTAGATTGTTTTTGCGCACTTTGAAAACACCATGCAGTGGGTTCGCTCATAAAGTTCTCATTCCTACCAGAGCTGTAGATTGTCGGGGATGCGTCTCGGTTGTCAAACATAATTTCTGAGGACTTACCCGGATTGGCTCTACCTGAATAAGGGTCGCGGCCCGAATCCCCGGTGTGCCCGAATCCCCGATCCTCGCGAGCCCGAATCCCCGGTCGGCGAGCCCGAAT
>JAQIXL010003366.1:0-10534 GCA_034700245.1 Poikilolaimus oxycercus
GCCTCGCCACCTACACCGTCGCGTCGACAAGTGGATCACCGACCCAGCGCGTCACGACCGCCGACAACTGTGTAGCTGTCTTAGCGCCCGACGCTGCGCCCGATGATCATGACTTTGGAGGAGGGCCCATGGGACTCTTGTCGCTGAGTCGAGGTTTTCAGCCTCGACTTTTATTTTTGGAACGCACGGCCAAGTTCGTGCTTGTTTTTTCTAAGGTGGCCAGAGGTGAACCCTTGGCCAGGCTACGTCGACCAGGGCTCCAACTTTGATGACCCCTCGTTAAAATACCCCCCGTTATCCGGGAAGTTGAAGACGTAGCGGTGCATCACTCGATGGGTTTTCTGTCCTCCGGGGGGTTTGATCAAATGACTAAGCGTCTGGCCAATCAAACGCCAGCACCGTATCAACCTCTCGTAGCTTCCGTCTTCTTTCACTCTTCTGTTTGTTCTCTGCTGCGGGAATAAACTTTATTGATTACAATAAACAAATCTCAACAAACAACCGTTAAACACACAATAAACAACCGCTTGCCGGGGTCAACCTTGTAGTATGGCAAAAAGTCGGACCCCATCAAAAGATCACTGAATGTGGGATGGGGTCCGACTCACGGTCTGGCAAAAAGTCGGACCCCATCAAAAGATCACTGAATCTGGGATGGGCTCCGACTAACCGTCTGGCAAAAAGTCGGACCCCATCAAAAGATCACTGAATGTGGGATGGGCTCCGACTAACCGTCTGGCAAAAAGTCGGACCCCTGCAGAAAATCACTGAATCTCTGCTGGGGTCTGACTAAAAGCCATGGCGTGAAAACCGTCCCCGACAGCGGATCAGTGCGATTTTGTCAAAAACGAGTGAATCAGCTGATTTGCACAAGTTCGCCAAAAAATCGAGATGGGGACAGCCTTAGCGGGTGCACATCGTTGGCCAGCATAAACCTAAATGAGAACTTTCTCAGGTTGTCGAGGAAGCCCTTCGTGCAGCTGCGGCCGGCAGAACATCCATCACAATAGCCCATCGACTTTTCACCGTGCAGAAGGCTGACCGGATCTTCGTCATCGACGAGGGACGCGTCGTTGAAGAAGGAACACATGAGGAATTGCTAGCTCTAGATGGAAGATACCAAAAAATGGTCGCTGCGCAGAATCTTAATGTCGACTAGAAATTGTGCTGAATTTGTGTTTTGCCGTTCATCAAAGGAGGCGAGAAATAAAGCACATGCTGAAGAAGACGAGATGACTATTCGAACTCGTTGCAGAATTCCTAAAGCGTGAAATAAAAAATAGTTTGTTGAATTGCCGACAGGCGGAAGAGTGCTTTCAATGCAGAGAAAATTCGACGTGCAGACGCACATAGCACGTCATGGTACACCTAGAGAATCATCGGTAAAACATTTCCCTAGCCTTCTTTAGCGTGGAGTCTCATAGCACACATTTTATAAAGCGCAGAATTTGAAATTAAATGGCAATGTTCCGTATCAGCCTTTTTCCCCTTCGAAGGTCGCGTATTCTGAGTGGGGTCAATAGAATTTATTATTGTTGCAAGCCATTTCCGGTAAGGCGAATAGTGACGCACGGCACACGTTGCAGCTGTCCTTCCTCCCACGGACACACGGGCGCAATCGTATTTACGGAATTCTCGGCTTGTCGTCGACAAGTTCTTTTGAGGTTTGCAGCAAGATGAGCGTTCTTTCTGACAATTTTTTTCGCAATGATAATGAAAGACCCTCGATTGGTGATTGAATAATCTGCATTGCATGCATTTGTTGTAGCCGTTTGTTGCTTCCTTCTCTCGTATGAGTACCGCCTACTTTTAGGCGCCACCAACGCCTTTTAGACGATTCAAAAAAAAATTGGCCCACTTACGAGATGTGCGATACGTTCGATTTATTTTATGGCAAAGACGAAAGAAGCTGGAACCTTCAAGAGAGTGTGGTTGAATTTGCAGTGTTCGTTTTTCTCTTTATGGATTTATCAATTATTTAGAGAGTTTCATCCCACATATCAAATTCTCCTCATGGTTTTTTGCCCAATTGGACTTTTGTTCAACATTCAACAAATCTTTGTGTTCGGTCAAAAAAGTCTTCGCAGCAGTTCAATGAATCAAATGGTATCGAAATTTTTTTTCTTAGAAAATACCATTGTTTATTGTTAATTTTTCACTCATTCATCGAGTGTTTTCACTTACTCTTACTATTCGTCGACGCGTTCTGGGGTTATGTTTACCCAGAGCAGATGTTCTACTTGACAAGAGCCTGGTTCCAATATATTCATGGCTATTTGAGGTGCGTTCCTTTGCCTTAACTTCGGTAAATGCATTGCGTCGTTCGCGAAATAATGCACTTCGTCGCCGTAACCACAAAAAGCGAATAAATTTAGAGCGATGCTTCCGATGCTTGTGCTCTATTTGAACGTGTCGCTCGCAGCTCTTCGACTGCAGGCCGTTGCCCACCCGGGGATTCAACCGCAGCTTGCTGCCACCGCAAGGTGAGTAAAACATTTTTACATGGCTTCACAATTTCTTTAAAAGTCGATTTTCAGAAAGTACATCATGTGGTGCCTCGCTGGTTGCGCGTGCGTTAACGCTGCTTGGTTCATTAATATGTACGTTAATGGTATGGCAGTCATTCACGGGTATTTTGCCGATGAACGATGGGAGTGCGCTCGATTCTATAACTTTAGCGTTAATGCCATAGTTGGGAAGGCAGGCTTTCCGTTATGGTGCAGTTTCGTTTTAGATCATTCCGTGTCTGCTCATGGCAACGCTTAGCATTTTACTGATTTTGCAAATGCGCAGCGTTATGGTAAGTGTGAGATTCTCGTTCTTTTAACTGCGATCAGAGCCCTCGAAACGGCCTATCGAAGGCAGTACAGGATCGCCGAAAGGTTCTTGAAGATCGAATGACTCACATGCTCGTGGCACTGCTCATTCTCTTCCTTCTCACGACGCTTCCAATGGGTTCGCTTTTTTCACGGCTTTCTATTAATAGTATTGTACCAATATCATTCGAATCTATTAAAAATTGTCGTCTAATGCTGTTTCCTTGTATTTCCTTACCGCTTTATCCATTGTGCATGCGAAATTCCTGAGGCATTTTGTATTGCAGGTATTTTTACGCTTATCGCCTTGTTATCGAATACGCTCCAAACCGTTGCCATCTCACTTGGTGAAGTAAGCGACGCTTGGGCAATAATTTCTGCAAAAATTTTTTTTCTGACAACCGATCTACAGAAAAAAAAGAGATGCAATGAATTTATGAAAGCGGTTTTTTGTCTAAAAGAAGAATAAGATTCATTTCGTTTCTTGGGGACAGTGAAGTTATTGGATTGAGGCAAAAAAATTTGCTCTAGAGGTAGAGCAAATTTGTCAAAAAACTTTTGGCTCAACCCAATAGTTATTAATGTATTCGACTACAATCAATGAAATGACATGAAAAGAGGTTTTAGGTGTTTGAACTCGTAACCATTATTCACTCTTTCATCTGTCTTATCGTCTACCCGATCTTCTCTTCACAGTATCGTCTCACTTGGAAGCGGATGATAAGACGTGTGAGACAGCGGCTTTTTAAGTCAAAGATTGCTCCTACTTCGAATACGAATTCTATTGTAGTGATGTCAGTCAAATATTAAGGTTTATATTGAAGTCATAAAGTGCTCGCTGCTGTTTACGGAGTTAAATGTTCTGCAGTGGTTACTGAGACGTGGGTAACAACTGCACTTGTATAGTGGACTTAAAGTATTGCAACGACTAGGCCGAGGGATGATCGGCTCAGCGAAATCGAATGCAAAACGAAATGTGTGAGTACCAAAACGGACAAGAGATGACTAACGATTGAAAACGAGAATGGAGCGGCAGGGTTAGCCGCGCAAACCGATCCACAATGAGATGAATCCGCTTGAAGTTTGGACATGGCATTTCTACGCAGGGAACTTTAACGTTTTTTTTTGCACTCAAAAATGAACAATCCAAGCCCCTTGCGCTATCCTTAAAATGTTACCTGATCGACCTACACGTCTTTGCAACGCATGCTACCCACTCACTGACAATCTTGAACAACTATTTATGATAAAACATATGTGGAAACAGATCTTGTTAACATGTTTATGATGTGTGCGAGTGGCTCAAGCACGTCAAGATAAAGATTGAAGAACAAGCGGAAATATGTACAATGTATGAAGTGAAGGAGTTGATCAAGGAGTTGACAGTGAAGGTGTTTACAACAAAAGACTCAATCAGCCATAGATCCTTCCCAGTGATTTGGGGTGTCAGTTGCCGAGCATCATACCTACAGCATGCTTCAAACTCCTTGGAGAATGAAGTCCACTAGAGATTTCGTTCATAGTGGCGTAAACAGTAAGAGATGTCAGTAAAAGAAGCCATCGGAGGAGCCAATGCTCATGCACTCCAGGAAGAGCGTATCCTCCTCATCATATTGTAAGATAAGTATTGTAAGTTTCCTACTGTCAGTTCTGAGATTAATTAGCTAACAAAGGTATACAAAATATCAAAAGAGAAATCAGGAAATATCGAAGTGTGAAGAGCCTCTCGTCAAGTCCACAACAATTCAGCGCACTTCAACCTGAAAGAAACTTGATTTTTCAAGATTTTCAACTACATGTGCCAATGAAAACAAAAGAGAACGTACCAGTCAAGCTCGACTTAATCGAGGAAGCAGGGCACAAACTGCGGGTCACTAGCTTGATAATAATTGCTATGATCAGCGAAGGCAATGCTACAAACGGTCTCAGCATTGTAGAACTAAGTTCGCTTACTCCAAGTCGGGTTCGTCGTAGCCGATCGAACAGTGGTGATTCTCGCCATTGCTGCATACTGTGAAGTCCGCTCCCTTCTCCATCGAGTTGGCAAAGAAAATTTCGGGTCCCCGATGAGAATATGTGTTGTTTTCGTCTGGAACCGGAACTCTCGCCACAATGTCGGCGCGATGGGTCACCATGTAAAAATTGCGAAACTGCAACGCAATAATTGAATCTCTTTCATCTGTTTCGTACGACTCACACGAGATTCGTGAAATTTCCTCAGTTGAACATCTGAAGGCCGAGGAGTCCCGAAGAAGTACATGGCTTTGGTCTTCTCAGCAAAGTTACCAAGTAGTGCTTCGCAGTAGGCCGAAAACGCAAAACCAATCCCGGTTCCCAAAGAATAGTTCAGGATCTAAAACGAGAGGCGAGTTACTTCTTATTACATCAGCCGTATATGCAACTGTTGTAAGTAGATATTTGTTTTTACGTACCTCAATGTTCTCCGAGGCCTTCAAGTCCATCACAAATTCTTTGAGTCCGGCCTTCCACATCACGTTGAAGGCGTTGTAAAAAAAGAGTTCAATCTGAAGATTTTGTTGAAAGCATTTTCATGAAGTATTTCTTGCTCACCTCGCCAATCACTTCACCCGTTTCGATGATTTCAAAAGGAACAAGTTGATAAGTGAAGTCTTCCCAAATTCCTTCCAGAAAAGAAGATGTGCTCCTGAAAACATAATTGCCGACTAAACCTGTAGAAACTGGTGTTTTTATCCACCTCAGCCAAAGCTTGGATTTATCAAAGCGTTGGCGATTTATCCAAGCTTTTGTTTATAAACATACCGAAAAAGAAACAAAACATCCTTGTCGCGACTGCTGCCCGGGATGCCACGCACCGCGACGAATAAGCACGTGATAAGGGTCGAATTTGGCCAGAAAGGATCGCATCCAACTTCTTGCACTAAGGCTGTGTTTCCCGAGTAGTTTCTTGATTGTAGGCAGCTTCGAATGTCACCATCGGCTTTTAAAGGCAAGGTTGCTGAAGGCCAAGCCGTTTCCCTAAAGTTGATTGTTTTGGCATTTAGATTTTGGCGTGGTAAATTGCATACCGAGAATAGTTACTATCGAAGAGAGGTCTCGGCATCTTCACAAGGGCAACCGAAGGGAGGAGGGTGTCGCAACTGACGCTTCGCCATTCATTGAGCGAGTTTGCGTAGATGCAGCTTCCAATTAGATGATTAGGGTTCCCTAAGCCGAGTGTAAGCAAGTTGCTGCTATTGGCAGACCAGTAGCGAAGCGACTCGTATAATTGAAAACAGCGCCGTCGATCCAATGGCACACGTCGCTGTCATCACAGAGAGCTCCCAGGTAGTGGATGCCGTTGTTGGCGGCTTGATGGACAGCGGCGCTTTCAAACGCGTTCTGGACACTTGCCAGCTGACCGCCAAGAAGCCGTGCACTTTCAGCCGCTTCTTCGAACGTCAAAGGCCTTCTATCGTAGTTGTAACACCTGCAAAACAAAATGTTTGTGTCAAACGTCAACGAACCAGCTCTCGTCGCCACCGTATCGTACACTCCCTTCTAAGCACACGGCTCCGGGCTCACTTTGACCGTTGAAGCTTCCAACTGAAACGAATGTGTTGAAGTTCTTTAAATTAATTGCATCTTTGGATGACGGAGACTGATTTGAACGGACGTACCAAACACAAGCATTAGAATGACGAAAGGTGGCAGAAGACACGAGAGCATGCTGAGAAAGAGGAGGCAGAGTCGAAGCCCAACGGCCTACGCCTGTCCTGAAACAAATTCAAAAATTTTCAAGGAAGTTTTAGGTCTAAAGCTTTTCACTAGAGCACAACTAACACGCAAGAAAGCTGTCGCAGTGCCGTGACACTGTAAAGGCTCGCAGACGCAACTGCTCTCACGCTCATAAAGCCCCTCGTTAGGTATTCAAAAGCCTCTTATCTTTATTAAGACGAGCCGGAGAGGCGAAGCCCAGTTTGTGTTCCGTAGAAACAACGCCCATCTATAATCTTCCACTGTGCCTCCCCGGATCCTGTCGGGCGTTATCGCTTGGAGTCGAAGTGTCTCTCACTTTGAAAGCCAAAGACTCTAAAAATCTTTTGTTCGTTCAAAACATTGGCTTTGTTGAAGGTGATTCGTCGAGGAATGAAGGAGTTCAGCATTCTTTTCCTGTCGATTCTGGCCGGCTCGGCAGCTGCGCAGGAAATCGGTGGGAGCGACTTGTCATTCGGGTCTAGAGACGTCGTCATATTTGCCGAGAGGACGAACAATACGCTGTGAGATAAAATACACAGTCAATTCGATCTATAGAGGTGCAATCCAAGCCCTACAAGAAGGTGCTCAACGTCTGTTCCACTACTATGGAGGTGAAACGTCAAAGTTTCTCTTTCACTTCTATCGATCAAACTACGAGTGTAGGAAACTTCATTTGTCTTCCATTGAATCGGTTTTAGCCACGCTGGAACCATTGGGAAATCCGAGCCGCGAGGCAGACCCGGTTATGACCACTCTACGCGACATGGCTAACCGCCCCATGACGACGTCGGAGCCGTGCAATTCCGCCTGTTGCGAGTCGGCGTCACTCTTTACAAACTTCCCGGTTCTGCTCGAAAAGCACCTCGGCGGAATCTTCTTTCTCATCATCGACTCGATTGGCTTTTCGAGTGAACTCCAACGTCAACAACTCTACAAGGCCATCGAAGACTCACATTCTTTGGTGACTACATTGACAGCTATAAGAAGTTTTAGCTTTTCCTGATACGAGTCGGTGACTCTTATTGTATGGACTTCTCTGGCGAGACCTATACGACTGCCCTCTCGACGACCACTTTTGTCCTTCAAACCAGTGAAATCGCCGATGTAAGTTGCATTCAATCCACGTAGAAAAAGGATTTAGGCGTTTGCTTCGTTGACTAGCCATCATAACTCGGCTTACATTGCTTATAGCTACTCGGGAATCTGCCATGATGCACCTTTCTATGTTCGACTCGGCACTTCACATCAAGGCATGACTGTCGCGTTCTCACCTGTTAAGCTCAACAAGCCCATCGTTGTGAGAGATCCCTCAGGTGATCAAGCTCAAGTTCGAAAGACGCGAGGTTCAGGGAACGTCTGGCCATCAACAGCGACCACAGTCAATCTGCGAGCGGAGAGTGCGCAAATCTTGACGCTTCATACAGGTAAGCACAGTAGCACACTTTGAAGCATTGTTTTCATGTAGGCTGTGATGCTGGTTGGCAATATCGAGATGGTCTCTGTTTCTTGCGAAAGTCGATCCCTAGCACATGGTCGCGAGCACGAGAAGACTGTGCGAGTCACAACGCCACGCTCCTTCGGTCTGCAGATGCGACGACAACGCAGCGGATTCTACGCGACGATTCACTTTGGCTCGACCCGAACAACTTCGAGAATGATGATCAAGGACTAGCGTTTGACGATCTGTCATCCTGGCTGGATCTCGATGACCACGACGCGAAGCAGCAGTTCCAGTGGCGCTATTCCAACGGAAAATTTCTCTCTGTAAGACTGCTTGCTTTCTAAAATCAGTTCTGACAGTTGAATCTCACGGGATACGCGCCGTGGGCTCCGGGCGAACCCATCGGGCAGTTGCTTGGGAAAAGATGTGTGAAGCTGCTACGCAACCTCGGACGTTGGGCCACATCGCTCTGCTCGACATTCTCCGGCTACACATGCCAGAAGCCGTCCGGTGAGTGTGCCGACTTTTGTTTTCGTACTTCAGCTAATCGATGTGTTTCTTCAGTTGTCTACGGCGATGGCCCAAAAAGTAAGAATCGTCATAGATCTTAGTACGACGCTTTAGAGTTTTTACCCGCTGGCCAATGGACGTTTCAACTCGACAGTTTCGTCGGCTGTCGTAGCATCGCTTTTCAGATGGAGTAACGTGTCGACCATTCTTCAGTCAATTTTGCTTTATGTTGCACCGCTTGCACTCTGTTGGCCGGGTGAAATAAAACTTACAATATTTCAAGCTGACTGTCTCGTTTGTGTTTCTGCCCACTACTGAGTGCCATGTTATCAAAGATTGTGAGGCAAAGACTCGAGCTCCACAAAAGAGGGAAGAAAGAAGAGTTCAAACATTCAAAGTGCTTTTGGGATGAAAGCAGTAAACAGAGAGAAACGGCCGTATGGTCATTAAGCCGTAAAATCTGCCAGGGCTCAAACGCTCACGCCCGATATCAACCGACGAACGAAGGTTTGGGGGGTAGAGGGGCAGACGAAGGCACGTGGCAGTTAAGGCTCCGTCAGCAGAACAAAAGAAGCTGTGCCGAAGGCTGAAGGCTGAAAGGTGCTGAAGGTTCCAATCCCTTCTCGAAAAATGTTTTATCATAAGTGAGAGAGGGATAAAGCGATATACCGAGACAAATGCTCTGCAGCAGTGCACCCAAAACAAAGCCACTGAGATTTTGATGCGATACGGAGTGAATAAGATTCGAATCTAAAATCAACACTTTTACATGCACAAGAAAGAGATCAATTCACGGAAGGGGTTCAATCTCATGGGCAAAAGTGATTGGCGCTGCTGGACCCGAAGTCGAGTGACCAAGGAGCACCTTCGACACCAATCTTCCGGGGTTGTGGACTCTCGCGAGAGTCGCAAACAAAATTCCTTCGAGAAGCGTCCCTGATTGCGATAAGCCGCCAATGCAATTCTTTCCCCAGGTCAGTGAATTAGACAACTTTTCTGAGAGGTGGAAGGACCCCCCCCCCTTCACCATGTAAACAAGAAAAAAGATTTATTCTGATTGTCTTGTGGACTTTAAACTGAAGTGACATCGGCTGCTAACTGTTACTCATGGGCATAATGCGCACTGCATGCCACTTATTTGGCCTCAAATTTGCTCACGATTCCGCTTGCGGAATGCCACTTTTTTAAAAACTTTTTCTGGTCACTGAGGAGACTTCGTGAGGGCCGACCCAGAATCCCGCACAGCGAGAATAATACCGGCGCTTGATCCACTGACAAGACAAGGCTCAAGCTTTGCCTAAAGACTCTACAAGTACATTGATCATTCAGTGTTCCTTCCTCAAATTGCACAACGTACTATTTCAATATTTTTAAGGCAGCATGATTAAGTAAGAGAGAGATCAGGCCAAACGTGACAATGGCGTGCGGAAAGCGTGGCGACGAAGCTGGTAACACCGAGGGCGAGCCGATAACGCGCATGACGTGGCACCATTTGTCGAGGACAGGTTCTGGAAAAGCGGCCAGCAAGTGCCTTAAGATCGAGCTTGAACTGTTTGTCGCAGTCGAGGCCATAGAAAGAGACACATTCATCGTGTCGCACACAGGCTACATCAATAATCTTCGCTGAAAACATCGTCTCTCGCCATTTTTTTCCTTGTCTTACAGCCAAACTCTGGACATTGTGCCACTAGTCGATAGTACGGATGAATATTGGTCGTGAATTGGACGCTGCCAAATTTGTTGCAGTTTACTCGAAGTCCTAGAATGTCATCAATTGAACTAAAAAAACGAACCATCAGTAGTTTTCATGATTCGTACAAAGAGAGGATTTTGTTCGGAGCGGAATTTTCCGAGTCCAATTAGTAGGCCAACGCGAGTGACAATCAGCGCAATGCCGATCAGCACTTAAACGAGGTCCCGCCCGGCGGGACCCCCCTCCCCCCCCGACGGCCGGGGGTCGGAAATTTTTTTGTTTTTTTAGTCATATTTGAGCCGTCGATGGGGCCTGTGGTGCACCCAGAAAGTCAAAATAAGAGCACGAGAAGCATTC
>JAQIXL010003367.1:0-10532 GCA_034700245.1 Poikilolaimus oxycercus
CCAAGAATTTTACAGAGCTGTTACTCACGCCAATTTGAGAACCTTCAAGACGCAAAAACATGTACCTATGCAGAAGCCAGCTTTATAAGGCTAGTCACCTAATTCAGATAAAATCGATGACGGCAATTTTGGTCTGATTTTCGCCGAGCGCCTGTGCATCGGTGAGGTTTCCGATGTTTCCACATCAATATGGCTCGCAACTACAATACATCGAGAGAAAAAACGAGCGAATGCGGTAATGATTTGAAGGCGATCTCTCAAAGTCTTTCAGACAACTCACCGTCCGCGTGCGCACCGAAGCTGAGACCGCGGCGGCAATAAGTCATTTTCTCTCAACATTTGAGAGTTTGCCAATTATTGAATAAACAAGCAGTTTTTCGTTAGAGATTTTATCCTCGTTGCGTTTTAAAACACTCCACACTAGAGTCCGAATTTCTGATACCAGGAACATTTATTGCAAAGATGTAGTTTGCCAATTTTGTCGTCCAATTCGACCTTCAAACGCGTCGTGAGCGCGAGTCGTTAGTGGGAATCTGCAAATCAAACGAAAATTCGAAGTTCAAGTTGACGCTTTTAGACTTTGACAAATCCGATAATTGACTGAAAGCTCAGAAACAACAAGACAAAATGAAAGATTTCACTGAAACCGTGGGCGAAGTAAAAAATATACCCACATTCCTTGCCCACAAACGTCCTCGGGGTCATCGGCGCGTAGCTCGAAGATCATCAATCCTCGCACTCCTCTCTCCTTGGCAAAAAGAGCCTAAGCTCTTTCATTGGATAGATTTTCTTCCAACCTTTTCGATGACGCTCCTTTCGTCTTCGATGCTCACCCAAAGTGGCTTAGCGTCGTTTGCGCCTTTCCCGTAAATGTAGGGCACCTTCGCTTCGTCGTCCCACTGATATTTGAAGCCATTCCCAGTAAGGTTACAATTCTAGAAACGCATTTCCGATAAGTTTCAACTCGAACCGATTGAAAAGGGCTGTACAAATCTCGGTTAATACCGACTGCTGGTGCATATGGAGTGTGCTGGGCGTCGGAGAAGAGCTCAAAAGCTGAAAGAAGTCATTTTCTCTTGTATGATCTTGCACTGAACTGTAAGCATAAGTCGGAACACCGAAGAGGGTTTTATTCAGGTAGAGTCCACCGTCGAGGAAGGCGTTCAGCGCTTGCTCCTATAGCGAAATTCGCGAAAGAAGACTTGCAATACCCCGTTGAGAGTCTGAAGAAAAGCGAATTCATTCTTCGAAGCATGCAGTGGCGCATTGAAGCCTGTCATGGGCATGAATGTGGACCAGTCGTGAAAGTCGTAGTTCATAATTTGTACCAAATCCACGTAGCTGAACCAACTTTTCAACGCGTCTAAAAAGCCTACTTGTTAAGCGCGTCAATGTCATAGGCGACTTGAGCGATGATTGGCGGTCCGGCGACAGCTACCGCTAGCAGCTTCGTGTGGAAGCGTTTTCGATAGTCCTTCAGAGTTCATTCTTTCTTGAAAAGAAGGCTACTCACCCGGAGAAGATCTCCGAACTGCCACCAGTCAGAGGGCTTCGCGTCGTCTCCCCAAACCGGGTACTCCCAGTCGATGTCCATTCCATCAAGGGTCGGGTACTCATTGTAAATTGCCTCGAGAGAATCGATCAATTTTCGACGGGAATCTTCATCCTTTGACTGAATCAGTTTGCGTTTTTTTCATTCGTGAAACGCACCGCCGCCTGGAACTCGGGGTTGTGGCCAATGAGACTGATGAGAAGCTTCACATCGGGGCGGCTGTCCTATGAGGATCAAATTAGTGAATGAAGAAGGCGAACGAACTTTGATAGAGAGAAAGGGTTTGAGGTCTCCGTCGATACTTACACTCAGATTGGAGACCCAAAAGCCGCCGATGGCGATGAGGTGCGTGCATGGGGCCTTCTCGAGGGAGTCCAGGAATTGCCCGGAGAAGCTGAAAAGTAAACATGTTTTGGACTGCAGGCAAGGCTCGATTCGAGTCTGTCCCGGGTCTGACTCGACCCGATAAGATGTTTCAAAGCGATCCTTCATGAGCATTTCGACATGAATAATTTCATCAGAGATGAGAGGCGCTAAATGCTAAACTGAGAAGGCGACATGAAATTGACGATATTAGATCCATTTTCATCCACATTTGTCGTCATTTCTCTCCTTGCTTACTCCCAATAGCACGAGATGACAGTCGGCAGTTTCCCGGCTTCGCCGTCATTCAGTCCACCTGAAGTCCTTTTGACTTGAAAAGTTCACAGACCATGAACGAGAAGCACTGGGACAAGCAAGAGACCGACTAGCCGCTGCCACAACATCGCGCCGGAGTCGCCTATCGCTGTCCACGGATTAGACTCACCGAGTAGTACAGGCGAGGAAGCTACAACGGACAGAGAATTGAAAAATAAGCTGAAGAGGTTCGATAAAGCGGCAGGCGTGGAGTCGAGCCGTAGGCACACTCTTCGGGGCAAAAAAGACGCCTTTCAGCATCAGTGAATGATTGGCGAAGAAAATGAATCACTTCTTAAATTAACTTGTTTCCTCTTTCATTGCTTTGTGTTCACATTCCAGACGAATTTCGAGCTTCAAAAGTCAAGGTGTTGGGCATTTTTTTCACCATAATTCACATTTTTCACTGACTGGACAACGGGGAGACGGGGCTTTGTCAAGTGAGAGTTGTGTTTTGTGTCTGCGTGAGGTCGATGACGCTCTTCTTCAACACCCCTCATTCTCGACGCCGAAAGCGGCAGCGGCGTCCTTCTCCGGCAGTTGGCAAAGGCTATTGCAGCGGAGAGCCTCCTTCACAGTGAAAACCTGCACTTATGGAGGAGAAGCGTGGATCTTCTTTGTCAATAAGTAAATACTAAAAAACTATAATGGATATCATCATAGAAAGCGAATCAGTGTTAAGCGGAAACACGCCGCTCACAATCAGAAGAAGTTTTGAGAGCACCCATTTGAGGTGGCAATAGTAGGCGCACGAATTTCGGCAAATCACATTTCAGGTCTATGAAATGTTTAGAAGTGGACTCGAAATGAAACCGATGGTTTGGCTTTTCGCGGACTTTCTGATGTGTGATTCGGCATTAGCTTGTTCACTTCAATGAAAAAAACATAAGACCTATTATAATGGTAACGCGGATGAATATTTTGAATTTTTGAGGCAATCTACCATCCGAAATCACCAAATTCGACCTTCACTGTGACAAATGGCAGCTTACGAGTCTCTATCCTTTCGAGCTCTATTCGGATGAACTCCTTTTACGGGCATTGAAAAGATAAAAATGAATTGACCAATCCCATATTGGTCTCTTTTCTCTCATCGCAACCAACAAGTTCACACATGGTGCTCAGTCAACTCACTCAGACCCCTGTCTTCCACGACGCTATTCTTTATGCGGAATGCATATGCATCGCTGAGCTTCCATCACAACAACAACATAATGCGGTAATGATCCGAATGAGAATTCTCATCGTTGTTCAGATAACTGCTATAAGCATATGCGTGCACGCGCACAGCCTCTTTTCACACAGTCATTCGAGCAATTTGTCATACTGAAATTCGGTCATGACTGATTGTGTTTACTTGCCTTTTGTGGTGTCTAGCGACTTTGGACTGTTTGCCGATGCGGGATTTCATCCAAATAAAGCTTGTTTACGGCAAACGAGAGAACTATTCTTTCAAGACCGGAGTCTCTCTCGGTCTTGAGAGTGAGCCCCGGAGCCTTCTTGATAAGAGAGTTGTCAACCTCCATGCCATGGAAGCCTACAAGGAAAGAGGCGATGAAAGCAATCTATCGATTGCACTCGCCTGTCCCTCGCCGCAGACGCTGCTTCCCATCCTTGCCTTCTAAGCGTTTATTATTTCTACGGTTTGCAGGTTTCATAGATGAAACCACATTCTCGAAGTGAAGCATAGACCTTATTCGTAGTTCATAAACGAAATAGCTGTTTGTAAAATTGAAAAGCAATACATTTATCTGGAGGAGGATTCTCGATGAAAGCCAAAGGTAAGCTTGGGGGCAGCGTCCACTTTTTGCATTCTTGTTTTTGGTATCATTAGATGTTACTCTCACTCCCATTTTCAAACGAAGCCTTCTCCTCTGTTACGATTTTTGGTCAACCTGCTCATTTGGAAACTCCCCTTTCTGCAGCGATCATTTGTCTGCTCAATATTCTTTTTCTAGCCGAAAACAACACTATCCACATGGTTCTCGGGCAGTGAGGAAGCTAGAACTGGTGTCTGGGAAGTCGAACGGTTATATTGTAGAACGAATGCACTGGAGACAGTAAGGCTTTAGCAAAAGAAAGTATTGCATATCCATCCGTTTTTGCAGGAACGCGATAAAAAATGTAAATAACCGGCGCATCGTGCTGAAGGAATATCGAATTTCACTTAACGCTACAATGATCACTTCGACTTGACGTATCAAAGGGCATCACCAACGCCTAGAAAAAAAACGAAAACGTGAGCACATTTTGTCCCAGTGCACTTTTCAATGCACTCAAAGAACAATTATTCAATTTTGAAGGAAACAGTGATTGATTGCATCATTTGCAGGACACTGGGAGAACGTAAGTTTCCTAGCAGTCCTTCGCGATAGACGAGTCGAATGCTGCGAAATGCTTCTCAGAAGTAATATCTAAAAACCAGAAAAAAACTAGCAGGAGGACAAAGCTCGAAGATTTGTTATTATGTATGCCCACACTTAAGACAAATCAAAAGAAGCCGTCAATGACTAAAAGCCCATACAAGGTGACGCAATACTTTGGGTCTCATTCTCAGGCATGAAGATATCTTACGGCTGCCAACTATGTGGATTTGGTCGTCTGTCACAGCGAGGCTCCTATTCACTCACTTCACAACTTTTCAAAAGAAGGCGTCTTGATTGTCCTCATTGTTGTTCCAGCGGACACGGAATCAAAGTAGGCGCCTTATTTTTAGTTTCCAACTTTCCTTTCTTTTACAGAAGCAATCAAGGGAAAACTCGCTTCTGTTGTTGGACTTCCATTTTATATGTTCGCAAGAAAGTTCTTAAGACACTGTGTGTTTTTTGCTTTCGTAAATAGAAATAAATTGCTCCTCTGATAAAATATTTATTGCCATGTTTTGTAGCGGATTTTATACCAGACCTTCAAAGTGCTTTTGTTGTTGATAATATTCAAGTGTTCGTTGACTTCTCTTCTCGCCTCTCTTCTTATGATCTCCTCGCCCCCTTCGACCTTCAAATGCGTCTCGGGCGTGGTTTGTTAGCGGGAATCTACAAAGAAAGCCGAAAATGACTGTTTTTTAATCGCTCACAAGACGCCGCATATCGACAAACACAATAGCTAAAAGGCATTTCCAGATTGCAACTGATTGTGAGAACCCAAAAAGCACTAACCTTCCTTGTCCACAAACGTTCTCGGGGTCGTCGGTGCCCAGTTCGTAGATCATCAACCCTCTCACTCCTTTCTCCTTTGCGAAGAGAGCCTGAACTTCTCTTCATCAGACCTTTTTCTCACCTTCTCGATGACACTCCTCTCATCTTCAAAGGTCACCCAAAGTGTTCTGGAATCGTTTACTCCCTTCCCGTAGATGTAGGGCACCTTCGCCTCCTCTGCCCAACGATATTTGAAGCCGTTGCCGATCACGTTACAAACCTAAACACTCGTTGAAAATAAGTTTCAACTTCAACCGATTGAAAATTGCTCCATTTATAACCAACAGCAGGAGAATAGGGAGTGTGCAAATAGCTGGAGAAGAGTTCGAAAGCTAAAACTCGCTTTTTGTACACAATATTTCAAAAGAACCGTAGCCATAAGTAGGAATACCGAAGATGGTCTTATTCAGGTGGAGTCCGGCTTCGAGATAAAACTTCAGCGCGTATTCCTGCGACAGAAGAAAAGTACGAGAAATGATTATATTACGTCGTTAAGAGTTCCAAGATAAGATACTTCATAGCTAGATGCATGAAGAGGTGCATTGAAACCTGTTACAGGAATGAAAGGCGACCAAATGTGGAAGTCGTAGAACATGATGTGCACCAAGTCGACGTATCTGAAGATCGATTTTCGCCGCGTTTTTTAAAAAACAACAGCTTTCAGTTTGGTTCAATTCTTGCAAGCACCTATCAAGATTTAACAAAAGGCTCACTTGTTGAGAGCATCAATATCGTAAGCGTCTTTAGCAATAATTTTGTTTCCTGCCACAGCCAGCGTTAAAAGCTTGTTGCTGAAGCGTTTTCGGATGTCCTTCAAAGCTTGACATTTGCCTTGACTCTTACCCTGAGAAGATCCGTGAACTGCCACAAATCGGAAGGCTTCGCCCCCTTTCCCCAAACTGGGAACTCCCAGTCGAAATCAATTCCATCCAAGTTCGTGTGATTTTTATAGATGGCCTCAAGAGAGTCGAGGAAAACTTGACGAGATGCCTGATCCTTCGACTTAAATGACTTCCACTTTAGAATTCTGAAACGCACCGCAAATTGGAATTCGGCGTTGCTGCTCGCGAGACAGAGGAGAAGTTTCACATCTGGTCGAACCTTCTAACAATAAGCAGAGAAATTTTCCTGATTAAAAAGTAAACAAAAACCTTAATGGCGAAGAACTGTTCGAGGTGTCCGTCGATGATCACACTCGCGTTGTTCACGTATGTGACGCCGATGGAAATGAGATGTGTACAGGGAGCCAGCTGGAGGTACTCGATAGTTCGCCCAGGGAAGCTGCCGTAGCTGAAAGCGTCACGGTCACTCAACAATTGCAAAAAAAAGTTGTGATCAAACTATGCTCAAATGTGTCGCCAGCCTTTGGAAGTGGCTGTCAGAATATCAAAAGAGTGAACAGACTTGCCCGCGTCGATTTCATCTCTGTCAACATCATTTCCCTCTTTACTCACTTCCAATAACATGAGATGACAGGTGACAAGATCGACTCCACGGGCACATTGTTTTCAGACCAGCCTGAGGGAGGTTTTTTTTCGGAAAAGGCGAGAAACCTCGAACGAGGAAGAGCGGGATGAGTAAAAGACCGACTAGCCGGTGACCCAACATGCGATTGAAGCCTTGGCTATCACTGCGTCTGTCTGGCCAAGAACGGGCGCGAAAAAAAGGGAAACACGACGCCGAGTGGTTCGATAAGGCGGCTAGCGGAAAGCGAAGCGCTGTGTGCGACGCGCTTCAACAAGAATTATGTCAGTGTGTCAGTCAATGCGACGGCGACAAATTACTCTATCGATGCAATGTTTATTCGCAATGTGGAAAATGACTTTTAAAAACCTTCTCCATGGCCATGCGCCAGATCTTGAATGCTCTTTTGTTGTTGATGCTGCGCATGTGCTCCCTGACTCTTCCACCCGCCTCTCTTCTTACAATCTCCTCGCCCCCTTCGACCTTCAAACGCGTCTCGCGCATGGTTTTAGCGGGAATCTACAAAGAAGTCGACATTTCAAAACTCCAGCCGAGGCTTTTTACAATAAATCTCAGCGAAATAAAAAAAAAACGATAATTGTAAGGAAACACGGATGGAACGAATTTCAAAGTGCGAGTAGGAACGCAGCAAAAGCACTCACTTTCCTTGTCCACAAATATCCTCGGGGTCGTCAGTCCCCAATTCGAAGACCATTAATCCTCGGACTCCTTGTTCCTTGGCAAATAGGGCCTGAACTATGTATGCATTTTCTTCGTCAGATCTTTCGCTCACCTTTTCGATGATGCTCCTTTCATTCTCGATGCTCAACCAAAATGTCTTCGTATCGTCGACTCCTTTTCCATAAATGTAGGGCACCTTCGCTTCGTCGTCCCACTGATATTTGAACCCGTCCCCAGGCAGATTGCAATTCTAGAAACCCATATAATAAAGGTTTTCGTACCGATTGAAAACTATTGTATTTGTAACTGGTGCCGACTGCAGGAGAATACGCCTTCTGTGACTCGTGCGAGAAGAAGAGCGTCTGCGCCATCTTTCCCGGGTCGGTTTCAGGACTTGACAGTCGGCATAATTACCTATTCAGAAGAAAGTCTTGTAAAATAATTGGGTGCATTATTAGCGTTTACGCGTATTCAAATTTTTCTTACAAAATCTTAAATCTTCAACGTGGAAAATTCACACCATCTTCCCAAAGGTGCTAACTGGCATACAAGAGGTCGTGTTTCTTTCTTTTGCTCACAGACGAGCAGAGATGCGCCTTCACGATTTGCCTTTCGATCTATTTGGTCATTCTCTGCTTCCACTTATCGATCCGCTCGATGTATTAATTTTACGATGTTCATCATCAAAGCTTTCTTCGTTAATCTTAGCAAATCTTCCCTACATGCGTCGTCTCAAAAATGAAATTATTATCCACGGAGCACCGGAAGCACAAGACGACACTCCTTCATTTTATCTTCGATTCCACAAGAAGCAATGCCTTGAAACTTCCTTTGTCAAGAACATGCCATCAATAAGGACAATGAAGATCCGAAGGGAAGTCGATTTCGTCCTTGATAAACAGCAATTCAGGTGTACTGCACTGATTCGATGGAGAAAGAATTCCAACCGGGACGTTCTAATTTTTCGTCCTAGAGACACATTCCAAGACAATCAGCAAGCTAACTTATTCGCTTTGTACAATTTTCTTCGGCCGCATTTTCAACAGCCCCATTTCGCCACAAATATGCCTTCAAAGGATCTTCAGTTTTGGATTCAACACCTCTATGTCCCTAAATGCTTCACCTTCGTTGTTGAGTTAAACACGGATTTAGAAATTGATCATCTTGAGAATTTTCTTAAAATGTGCCCACCGCAGAAAACGTTTCACCTTCACTCCGATCGACCTATAAATGCCGAATTGTTGAAAAACGAAGCCATTCAACAACCGCCAATTTTCCGCGTCAACTGCCCATCGTTGGCAGTTAGTGAAGTCCCATGGAAAAAGCTCATCGCCGTTAATTCTCCGGTCAACGTTTCGTTTATTCAGGACCTTTTTTTGCAATGGATCAATGGCGCCAGCAAATTTGAGCATATTCGCTTCGAAAACTATGATGGATGTGTGAATACGGTGGATATTGCTTGGGGTCTACCGGGAGTAAGCTTTATTGCTCGCCCAAAGTTTCCCAATTATCACACCCTGCAAATAACACGAAAGATGGATGGTGCTCGCGCATTTATGGACGTGTTTCGCGTTCCCTGCAAACAACCACGGAATAATACTGAAACATTCCAAAAAGTCATTCGCATTAATGTTGTTTACAGTTAGTCTGCCTTCATTCGAGGCTTAATTGTTTCTATAAGTATAAAAGGTGATTTCTTTCGGTTTTCCGGCGTGTCCAACAATTCCCAAAAGTTACTAAAGACGATTTGGCAAGAACGCAAGGTCAAGTTCGATGTGACGAAGAGTCAGGGCGTTAGCATCTTTGTTTCGTCTTTGAGCATCCTTGTTCGAAGAAACTTGCAGGAATAAATGCTTTCAACAACCGTGATGACCGCGCAGAATGCTTGCGAAAACAGAGATGTGCCTCTAATGCATCTTGAAGGTCACGCCCAACCGATCTTCATCTTCAACCATCAAGTGACGTCAAGCTGACCACGAGCCATTGCGTGAGCCTGGCCGCGCTGATGTTTGTTGACAAAAGGTGCGCAAGCAAACCGCCCGAGGGCTAACTAGGGCTGTTGGATGAACACTGTTGACGGCTGAGAGCCTTTTTATTATAAAACATTTTCAAACGCCGCGTCAAACATATTGCCCCAAGAATAGTGGGTGATTTTTGTAAAGAACCGCATAGAGAAATGGATGATCGGCGTGAAATTCAATCGGTGGAGTGTAGCTCGTTGCGACCATGATTCCGCCAGTGACGGCTGCAGCCTCAGTGCCGTTTTCATTCACCTAAAAAGCCTTACAATCGCTCTAGATCTTACAATAATGATCGCCTTGTGAAGTGCGTCCGAAACGAACAATCCCTTCGAGGAGAGAGCGCTAAAGTCTGCTGCTTCTTCAAATGCAGTCTTCACGCCGAGTTCTAGCAGAATCTGCTTCAGCGGCAGATCCTTTTCCTGCTTGAATTTCGGCATTCGTAACTAAAATCTGAAGCAATCAAAGATTCATACTCACGTCAATTTGATGGTTTCCTGTTGAGTTTAGAAGTTCTTGAAGTTCAAGTCCAGAGATTTCGTTTCGAATGCTTTGCAGGGCATGGCGAGTCTTTGGAAGAAAGACGGCGAATTCAAAATCGGAATTTCTAAACGTGGCCTTAAGAACAAAAATAGCTTCAGCTTACTGGTAAGGAATTTTTACGACTCGCAGACGACTATTTTCACCGTAGAAAAGACAGTCAAAATCAACAATGAAGTCCACCTAAAACCGCATTCCACAGCACGCATCTATTAGGGGGTTCCGGAAAGTAATCGAAATGGCTCGATATTTTTCTTATTTTTTCACTTTGAGGGCCCCGCCCAGGGAATGAAATGTGGTGCATCCCCTAGCCTATCTCCACCCCAAGTTTGAGCGTGCGACGTTGCTTCCCGTGCAGGAAACGGTCGAAAATAGAATCTCTCCGGTAGGGCCCGAAATTCGATT
>JAQIXL010003368.1:0-10530 GCA_034700245.1 Poikilolaimus oxycercus
TAGAAAAATTTATAGTTGAACAACCTCTCAATAACAGCCGCCAGCCAATCGTACTCGAACTCGGCGAGGTTCCTCGAGACATTCGGCACGGACATCGAGATAGCCTCGCTGTGGTCCGGCGTGTTCGAGTAGACTGAAAGATCTTTGAAATCCAAAAGGAGGCTGAAGCTTCCTCACTCATATCGACGTTGTTGATCTTGTTGAACGTGTTTGAGTCGAAACTGGCCGTGCGCTTCATATTCGCAAAGTTCTGTCGAGGTGGAAGCATCGGCGCCGAGAAAGTCCTCTCGTCGCGCATTAGCTCAATGCCTGAAGGGGAAATTTAGAATCTGTGAGTTAAGATTCCTTCTTTTGTTGAGTTATTGCCAGCGAGACATACAGTAAGAAACTCAAGCCTCTAAAGACATAAGGATAAGGAAAATATCACAAAGAAGTACTAGCGTATTTTATAAGCGCTCCCGATTCTAGCGTTGCAGCTTTAGTTTTTCTTCCTTTCTCAAAACAGCGAACATCCGATTTGCTTGTTCAAAGCTTCACATTGAAAACTGAGTTTCATGCAACAATTGTAAGCGATTAGTCAGGGGTTCTAAATCCATCAAATGAAGACAAGTTTCTCACTCAATTCTCATGAATCTCTTTCACCTCTTTCACGGGTTCTAGAAGGATTAGCCGAGAAAAAGCAACATGCGAGTTAACACACTCTCATAGCTGGCGGCCTTCTCACAAGAGGGAAGAATCGGCGTGAGGAGGGCTCGCGCGGCGGCATTCACGTCCGTCGGCTTCTTCTTCGTCCCGTCCTTGAAGGGACTTGCCGCTCTGATCTTTCCAGTGATGATCCGCTTCCATACGCTCTCTTTCCTTTCACATGCCGTCGCTCGACGAAGACGGTCTTCCTGAAAATATTTATTTTTAGTTGTTGATTTCTCGAAATCGAAGGAAGGGATCGGATGAACACGGCCGGCTAGAGGGATCAGTGAAGCCGTCTAATTGTAAGAGTAAGGGAAGACAATCGTTCTTGAAGCGGGGAAGCCGTTGGTATTAAAGAAGTGATGTCTGAAAGAAGAAACTCACAGCGAGAGCCTGCTTCATGAGGAGAGGCAGCTGCATGCCGACGATGGCGCCTACCCGCCTCGCCAGTCGGACAGTTCTCGTCTTGGGTGCAATTCCCAGAATCCCCTGAAGGATTATTCAAGAAGCACTTGAACAAACCTTTTTCTGAATTGAGATGATAAAGGATGAGCAAAGAGTTCCCACCGAGATCAACAGGATCATACACGTATAGAACCAGCCTGAAGAAAGTTTCGCAAATATAAAGAACCGTACCAATAAGCGGGATAAATGACGATGTAGATGGCATCTAGTTTATCTCGTTACCGTAACTTGAGGAGACTCAAACCTGATCAGCAACCATGAAGATGAGAATGGACATGGAGAGGAGGGTAGTGATGCCGAGACTGATCTTCTCCTCACGCAAATCGTTAATGGAAGACGAACTAGACAGCTTGTCAATGCAGCGAATTGGGAGACTGAGGGAAACCTGAAGAAACCGATGATAGCGATGAGGGTGATCACACTGGTCGGCGCAATAAGATTCACTATCCTGCAAGGTAAACAAGCAGGCTTCTCTTCTTTTCTTCTCTTCAAAACACACCAGTACAAGGGCTTGCGCTGGATGATGAGATAGAAGTTGAGGAGTGTGTAGTTGTGAGGACAGCAGGCGAAGTGCAGCTCCTGACGTTCAGCTGAAAAAGCACGTCGTCTTACAATTAGCTGCGATCATCTTCAAAATGTTCAGCACAGCGCCAGTTTTCTTGGCTGCATACAGCTTTCGCGCTTTACTTCACTTTGGGCCTGGCGACGCAAAAAAGTCAAGGGTCCCCATGGCCACACTTCTGATTCGTTACAGCAACCCTCAGTTTACCTTTTGTGCCGAGGATCGTCCACCCCTCGTTTTCCACGCAGTGCTTTGTGCCAATTGCTCGCTTAGGATCGTACAGCTCATAGTCAATGTTCGTGTTATCAAAGGCCCAACTGCCGAAGGTCAACTTGCAGGACTGAAAGCGAGGTTCCTTGAGGAGATGCTACACCAACCTGAACATCGAAGGGAAAGAACCTCAAGTTGAGCATGCACGAGAAGCGATAAATCGTCGGGTAGAGCACCTCCACCATGCCATGCTTCCCCGTCGTTGTTACCTAAAAATGTGTAGAAAATGCATCGAAAGAGCAGGCATAGAGGCATTCGCTTCTCCGCCCGAGAGCCCTTGCTAGGATCTTCAAATAGAAAAATACTTTGGCATTTTGAAGCCGTCTGGTGTCGCCGTCCTGCATGACGAGGCTGAAAGATTACGGTATTTCTGGATGACTCGGAACGCACGAATTGTAGAGAGTCGTGTCGGGGATCCAGAGCACGTTGACTGGCAGCATGAGCTCGGTGATGTTGTCGAAGTCCTCCGGCTTCCAACCGATAAGACGATCGGTCCAGCGCTGAAAACAAAGTATCCAAAATTATCTTCGAAGTTTTCAAGCTGAACTTCGTAGCCACTTGGAGCCTTTAAGTCCCGGTTCTTTTCTCCTGACGAACGAGTTGTGCTTTCGTTGTGAACGCTCTTCGAGCGGCGCTATTTTTCTCTACGCGCGACGCATCTCAATCATTGCAAAGCCGGCCAAGTAGCAGACGTCTTTGTCCTCCAAAACTCAATATTTCTTTTGCGTTTCGCCTTCTGGACATTACGCGAGAAGAATGAGGACGGCACAATTTCCTCTGACTCTGAATGTGCTCTTCAATGTTTTTAGTAAACAAAACCAACAATAGAGAAAATTCTCCTCAATTTGAGTGGTCTGAGTAGTGCTCCCGTGTCTACGAGGCAGCTGTTCAGAACAATCTGCTGATTGTGCGTGCGGAGGACAGCTGCAGTGTGAACGAACAACACGTCGATGATAGATAAACCCATGCTCTTCGATCTTTTGAAGTCAGCCCTTTCTCCTTGGAACACGTATTTGTCATTTTGTCTCAAGGTCTTCGCTTGAGTCAATCAGAACCGCTTACTCACTCTTGTTGGACTCTTGGTTGGGGGAATAGTTGTGTCTTGTTGCCACTAAGCTATTGGTCCTCAAAGCCCAATGAAAGGCCAGAAACTCCGGATGCCCTCTTTGATAAGAAATTTCCGATAAAGGAGGATGCACGGAGGAGTGCAAACTGAAGTGTCTGTTCTACGGACGAGCAAAATCCACTTGCCACTGACGTCATTCTCCCTCTCGCACGCCTCTCTAATCATTCTCTCATCTCCCAGATGGGCCATTTAGCTGGAAGGAAATTCAACATAGAGAGACACAGAGAGAAAGGGCTAAAAAGAGAAAGCATTGACTCGAACAGGAACTCATTTTTGTGGGTGGTTTTCAATAGTTTTGGCAATTCAGAGCAAAAGCCGCAGGACTCTCCCCCAGCCCTCCTCATCAGTGCTTTCCTCTCAAAGACAGCTGCAAACACATGTTTTTCGAACTTCAGAACATTGCCCGTGAGAAAAGATGGAGGGGAAACGGCGTCTGCAGAGGCATTTGAGACAATTTGGGCCCCGGAAAGGGCAATCGGAGGGGAAACTAGGGAACCCTGAATAGAAGAAAGAAGGAAAGGGGACGAACCTCTGCAATCCACGTGTTTAACTCCATGAATTGTTGGAGTTCGTTCTGCAAAAGTCGGCGTTTGATTCTGGGTTCCGACTTACGACTTCGATAATTTGGTAGAGCTCAACGCTGAAGCGGACCACGATCGAATCGTTCGGGTTTGCCTGAAATGAAAAAACTCTTCTGAATTTTGATCAAGAATCTTGTCGTATTTTGCTTCTAGACTAACGCTTATTGTTGCTCATCGAAGCGAAACACATTGTCTTGAAAGGAAAAAAAATCGCAAACCTTCGGAATCAGTCCACTCTTGTACTCGCCAAGGATATAGTCGTGCAGCTCGTAGTGTTTCGGGCGCATGCCGAGACTGCCTGAAAACATCCTCATTCAAGTTCGTTAACAATCGATCGGGGTCATAGCTGACCCTGTTGTTTGTGTGCTTTTGAGTGGGGAGAAACAAAAAGCAACTTCTCGTTTTCTTCGACTCCCTCTCACAATCAGTTGCAATCAAAAGAAGGCATATAACTAATTGTAAGTTTTTCAGCAGTTAAGTTTCAGTTTGGAACTCGTGAGATCTAGGCTGACCTGCGGTTGTGCATAGCAGCAATGAGAAGACAATGAGGCATAGCCACCGTCGCATACGATCTTCGCCTCCTTCTTTTCTTCGTTTTCAAAAGGACGGTAAGAAGCAGACAGAGTTTCAGGATTCTTGCCGAAGAAATAGTTCAAAGTTTAGAGGGTTCTAGGATCCTTACTATATATAATCCGCTTAGTAAGAAACAGCACTTAGAGTGGTTTTCGACGGTGGTCAGCAGAATTGACAGTCACTAAGGGGTTCTCGGGGCCCAGAAATCGTTTCCCGCAAAGAAAAACGCATGGTTTAAAGGTGAAAACACGATAAGAAGCGAAAAGATCGAAAATCAACTAAAAATTTCATTTCAATTTACATTAACGGGCGCACACTTGGTGCGCGCACCGAGAGTGCGCAGTGCAGCAAGGAGTTGAGCGGAAACGCTGAAGGAGCAGTATTCTATGCTACTCCAGTGGTCGAGGGGAGTAGGGAGAAGGACGAGTGTCCTATGCTGCTTCAGTGGGCGAGGGAAGGAGTGTGAAGTTCGCCTATCGGGCTGAAACTATGCCACTTTTACGCTCCAGCGGAGCGGAGCGACGCTGGTGAGAAAAAAAAGGAACGCCGAAACTTCGAGCGTAGCTGATGGCGCTCTCTCGAGGAGCGAAACGGTGAAAAATGGAAGCTCCACCCTCTCCCTCCCACTCTCTTTTTCGCTCGGAAAATCCTTCGGCTGACCTCAACACAAAGGGAAAGAGGGAAAACACCTCTCGTTGGCAACGCCTAACAGCAGGCGTTCTCAAAACCCTAGGAAAGTCGTTGGGCAACTGTCAAAAACGTCGCATCGAGCGCAGCTCAAATTTCATCTTCGGGAGTGGATGACGACGCAAGCGCACAAGAAGACGGAAAGCAACACTCTGAGACACCGAAAAATACTCAAAAAATTACAATGGCATTTAACTGACTTTGGAGTGATTGCCACAGCTTTCTCTTCTTTTAGCGTAAAAAGACGATTCGCCAATCTTTTCCAATGCGCCAATGTAATGCACTTCGATATTTTTATCTTTGCTAAAATGCTAGATTTTCTTCTGTCCTTATGATGGCTAGAATCGGCTCGTAAATTTCTTTCCTCGTCCTGTTTCCTGCAAACTATGATTCTGGAAATGAAATTCTTTCTGCTAACCTATTAGAAAGTCGAGATGATTGAAGTCCTTGAGCTGCTTGCTCGTTTTCAGAACTCCTGGCATTAACACGTTTATAAGTTTTTCCTGAATTATGAGAAGTCAAACGCTCGCCTACTCTGATGTCTTTGGGCCTAGCAAGCAGGTCGCCTTCACTGTAGAAAAGATGCAACTTCACTTCGAGTTTCGAGAAATCGTAGACGGGTGGAGAGTCCTGCACGTTAGTTCAAGGACCCGAAGAGAACAAACTTGTCCATAATGTTTTCGATTCACTGCCGCACTTCCGTAGTCGAATTTGGTCGGCGGGCCCGTCTTTCTCATCCAATCAAGCCAATGATAGACGTTCTTCGCTGAAGTTCCTGCAGGAAAATGAGAGAAGAACCGGCGAAGGTGACTCTAAAGTGAGATAAAATTGTCTCACAGAGCTGCAACGTACCATTCCGTACTGATCGTTTTCGGGACCCGACGACCATTCCATGAGTTGGGCACAAATATCGTCGCCAATCAGGTGAAAATCACAAGCGTTTGAAAGGAAGCCCTTCATTGAAGCCTCGCTTGGCCAAAACTCTCCGCGTCCAATCAGAGCATCAAACGCCGTGTCGAAGAGATTCACTGATCGACGACGACGCCGTCCAAATCCGCCCGTGATCCAATCCCAGACATCTTTTGCCGCACCATCGACTTTCTCACCGAAGGACTTAGTTTCTTTGGCCACCACTTCTGCCACTTTGCCCACTTCTTGCGCTCCATCCTCAATCGCATGGACGACGATCTCGGCAGCGTCGCTGACGGCGCTAACGACAACATCTTTTGTGACTACTACGCCCGTTTCCAGGTCCTTGTAAGCACCAGAGAGCGCTTCGGCCGCTGTTGAAAAGCCGTCGGTGAAGAGTCGATCAATAGTGCCGGATACGTCGTCGAATGCTCGTGTCCCAAACTGAATGGCCATCGACAGAACGTCAGCAACAGCCTGGGAATTGTTTGGCTAAAAACTCTTCTCGCACCTTTCCTGCGTTAACAGCATCACCTAAGAGTCTGTAAAGGCCTTTGTTATCGTCAAGGCCGGCAACGGGAGCCAAAGCAAAGAAGTTGCGAATCTGATGGAACATTACTTGAACAATCAGCTCACCTTCTTCGCAAAACCTGGATCTTCGGACAATTGGATAAAACCAATGAGTGTTCCTTGTGAGTGCCCAACGTAGTGAAGATGCGACTTGGACGTGACGTTCAAGATGTAGTCGACCATCGCCGGTAGATCATACTTGGTTGTTTTGTTCGTCAAATCTGTTGCCGTGCCTTTCAGCTCTCGGCGATGCTCTTACGTGAACTGCCAATAGTTGAGCGTCTTAGTTGTCAGCTTCACATGGACTCTCGAGTAGTGATTCCCACGAACATTACCCAACCACACGTCGAGGCCGGCTGTCGCAAAGACGAATGCTGCTCTTTTTCATCTTGTCACGAGAACGTTCAGAAACTCACCAGCACTGTCGTTGTCGTTGAGAACCCAGGCGAAACTGGAGTCGACAAGTCGGTGCTGAAAGAAAACCACGGGACAAGGTCCTTAATGCGTATTCAAAAACTTGACACTGGCCTTTCTTGCATGGAATTCTGTGCAGCACGAGGTAGTATCCATCATCCGTTCTAGCTTGATGAAGCTCACAATCGAAGCCGGCTTCACTGATAATTTGGGGCTAAATGTGGAAAAATAGTGTCGTGACCAACGCTTGGCCATAATGGCCAAGCTCTTACCACTTCGCGTAAAACCTTTTGTTGGGTTCGAGCAAGGACAAAGAAAATCTGGAAGAGAAAACTGCGACGCATTTTCCTGGTGCTCTCTCACGAAAGCGAAAAAAGAGTCTCCAGTCTGGAATACGCCTTACACAGACACTCTACGTCAACGATTTCCATTGTCTCAAAAAGCTTTAAGGAGTGCGCACTTTATTTGCGCAAAGTAATTTTATTCAACGCTAGGGTCATCAGTCTGCATTTCAAGAGCTGTCGCAATGCTGTCCATCATTCGCTTGGCGTCTCGAAGCTCACGATAGCTGGCGATCCGATCATCAGCTCGAAGCAGGTTGAATGTCTCTGTGTCGATGCTTTTGAAGAGCTTCTCCAGTTGCTGCCATTGTTCATTTCCATGCTCTAAACGCCCAACAAATGTCTTCAGGATTCGAATCCGAAGTGGGTGTGCAATTGGCCAGCGACTATATGCTGCATCTGTCAGCTGAATGTAATGAAGAGCCATGTCGTGGATGGACTTGTAGTTTCCGCTTTTCCTTGACGCGAGCTCAAAGTCGTTAAACCAGCGAAATTCCAGAAGAAGGCCAATTTGTTCAATCCTCGCAATCTTCCAGAGTTTGTCGATGATCAGAATGGCCGTCTTCGCATGTTGCAAGCAAAGCGACCGAGAGCACTTCTTCAGAAACTTCTCTCGTTCGAAGAGAAAGCGAAGCGGCGCGCAGATGCCCATGGCCTTTCGCATTTTCTTCTTGCTTATTTCGTGAATTCCGTCTAGTTGCTTGTCCCATCGATGAAGTTCCTTTAGTCGTTTAGCTGGATTTCCGATAGACTTGGCTGTCTCGCGAAGAAATCTCTCCTTCGTCACCTCGTTTACGATTTCACTCCAAAGAAGTTCGTCCTCGTGGCTTTTGTACTCATATCGAATGACGGCGTCGACGCTCTTCTGAAGCTCTTTCAACTCGCTGAGTCGTTCATTGGGTGAGGTCATCCTCTCGATATAGGGCAGAAGATGCCGAGCTCGCAGTTTCGGATCGTGAATGCAAAAAGTCTTCGCCCAGCGAAGACTCGAAAAACCACTTGATTCATCCGCAATGACGAAGGGTTTCTCAATGCGACGGAGCTCGAGTGAATTTCCAAAAGCCAGCTTGTCAATGTCGAAGAAGTCCGATGACTTCTTCGAGAGATGCCAGAGCAATTTTGTCACTTCAAGAGCAAGATCCGCGTATTCTTTTCTTTCCACTTTCGAATATTCAGCGTAGTCCTCAAAGATGGAAAGAAATCGAAGAGGAGTAGCAGCCACAAGGCATTCTGATCTTTCCTTTGGCAAAACCAGTTGGGTCTTCTGAAGTTTGTCTTTCCAGAACTCCAATCGGTCGACAAGCTTCTGGTAGTTCGAAGTAAATTCCACATTCATCTTGATCTCGGAAGGCGTTTCTTCCACGGAATCATTCTCGTCAATAGCAGCCGTCACTTCGGAATATTCAACAGCCATAAGGGTAGACACGGAAGATGTGAAGAGGTATGACAAGTCAGGCAAGTCAGGACCAAAGCGGAGACATCAACGACCGACGAGCGTGTCACCCCGCCGTCGACTGCTTCCTTCCAGACTTTTATACCACGCCGATCCTTTTGTCGACGAGCAAACACGCCTGCGTGCATAACATCGTCGCGTCGCCGAGAGAACCGACTTTGAGGTTTGAACGGTCTTGTCGACGATCTCGACGCCAGCGAGGTGAGAAATGTTGTCGATCATGTGCCAGGAATTATTCTCATTTAATTCTGGTCGAAATTTCGATCTCGTGGTCTCGTCGAGTGCATTTACCTGAAACACAGAGAACCCACCAATTTCGCCCCACGCCGAACACCTTGACCCTCGCCCAGAGCGCTGTTTCTGGTTGAAGAAGCAGGAACGACAAGCTCTTGAATACCACATTGCCTAGACTTTTTCAAACACCGATGTGCCCGTGGGTGCATCGGGCGTCAGCGGGTAATTTTGACCCGCAACATTTCTCTGAAGTTACAGCTAAACAGAAAATGATGCCTAGAAACCGATGGTACACCATGCGGGCAGTTTTTCCAGGTCCAAAGTGTTACCTTGATTCGCTGAACTGTTCGGTGCTCGAGTACAGATTCGCGAGCAGATAAAAGCGGAGTTCAAATTCGAGAGAACTAAATGCCAACCACGGAGAGGTTGGAAATTGTTTTCAACGATCATAGTTACTTCCTTACATTGAACATTATTGCACCGTTTGATCTCACTCTCAACCTTCTTGGTCTTTATGTGATCTACTCGAGCACATCTCAAGAGCTGGGTCCCTACAAGTGGTACCTGTTCAACCTGCAGGTATTGCTTTAGAGTTTGTCATTTGTTTGTAGATTTGGGGCACTGGTATCGATGCTGCACTGAATTTTCTGCAAATTGAGCTCTGGTTTCCACTCAGTGCAGGTACAACGCAGTTCGGCCTGAATCGGTAATTTGGGCTACCAGATCATGCTGCGAACGTGAGTTAGTATGACTAATGGATGGGTCCTTTAAAGGTCCTTCAACACACTCTCTGTGCTCTGAGTGGCACAGCGCTCGTCTGCTGCAGCTTGTACCGTTACAACGTGAGCAAGACTTTCAGATGAAAGAAGAGCGTATAGGCCATCCTTCGTGCTCACCCTTGCATGTATGATCGTGGCATATCCCAGCTCCGTCTTGGTACCATTTGTATCGGCCTGCATCTTTTTGTTGGAATCTCATTTGCTGTCCTCTCTGGTCTCTGCTACGTCGATAGCCACCAAATCGAAGAATACTTTGAAGATGTTTGTCAACCTCATCTGAGAAAGAGTTTTACAGAACTATCCATACCTCAAGCAACACTACAAAGACATTCAAGTTTTCGGCTATTTTGTGGAGTTGAACCTGATGGTCGGCGTCTTCTACATCTGGGCCTTTCTGGTATGTTTGTCCCCAATGGCTTTCACTTGAAGATCATCTTCACGCTGTCCAATGCTTGGCTCTTCTGCACAATTCAAACCATGCGGATTCTCAAGACCCTTGAGCACTCCATGTGTCGCAAGGCGTTTCGTCAACATCGCTGGTTCATGATTACTCTTATCGTTCAAGTGAGTTCGGCTTTATCCAAACTTGAATCTTAGGCTACCCTTCCCTTCGTCTTCATCGGACCTCCGATGCTCAGCAGCATGGTCATCTTCTTGGGGCATTTCAACCACAGTTCAGGTCGGCCTTGAATATTTGAGGGCATCTTGCAGGTTTCGGGCACGCTATGATGTCCATTCACGGTCTTCATGGAGCCGTCAACACTCTAGTCGTTCTCGTAATGATCGGCGGCTATCGAAACTTTCTTCTTCAACAAGCTTACAAGCTTGTTCTTCGATTTCACGGCACGCTCTTTCTTCGATAAACTGAAGTCTCCCCCC
>JAQIXL010003369.1:0-10525 GCA_034700245.1 Poikilolaimus oxycercus
CGCTCTGTCTCTCTTCTGCTTTGTGTCCTATGTTCAAACCGAGATTCTCTCTGATTCACCCGAGGCGGGCTGGTTTATGTTGCCGCTATGTTTGCGTTGAGAGAAGGTGACCACCATCTCGGTCGTCGATTCTTGCCATTGATTTTGTGTTGGCGGGTTGGTAGACTGAGAGCCGGATCTCTGTCTCGCTCTCGCTTCGTTTCACGTGAGTTACGCGTGGCGCACCCAAATCACAGTGTGTCGGTGACGAAACCAGCGAGTCGTCAAGCCAGCACTCCAGTCTCTTCCTTCGCGACGCGTCTTTTGCTTTGTGTCCTAAATGTTGTGTACGCAGTGTGCGGTTCCCAAGACTTCACTTTGCCAAATTTGACTTTCCAATCGACACATGGTTGCAGAAGGAGTGGAATGACGGGTGGTCGACGACCGGGTTGGATTCGATGGGGCTTCTATGCCCTCTCTTTCGTCGTTATACAGCTCGTCTTCTGGCTGTACCGACGATTCGCAACTAAATCCAATGATGAACAACAGACCGTCCTTCGCGTACAGATCCTCATCGGTATGCAGATGGCCCTCGCCGTGACAAGCTTCTTCATCTGGCGACGCGTCCTTCAAGCATTGAAGTAAGTGTGTTTTTCTTCAAATTTCCTCTGTCTCTTTCTTCTTTCCCCATTCGTTGCTTGACCGTTGGAGTCTGCAGCAGAAGCCCTGAGAGAAGAGAGGAGAAACCCGAAAGCGACTACGAATCCGTCCCTGAGTGAGCCTTTCAAACTTAGCTTCTATTGCACCCTTCGCTTACTGTTGTGTTGTCCGGTTACTCGTCCCTTAGTACGGAGACTTGCAGGGAAGTGGCCGAGACATGGCGAGGCGTTGCGGCGGCTAGAGCCGTAAAAGTGCTGCTGCTCCTCTTCCTCGTCCTCTCTCATCTGGCGCCCTTCGCCTACACCATTCCACCGACCGACGAGCCCTACGTTATCCTGCTGCTGAGTCTCATCTGCATCGCCCTCTACTTGCACATCCTTATCTTCTTCCTCATTGGACAGATCTTCCTCGTTCTTTCGGCCGTCGCTAACCGAGTCGGAGTTCTTCGATCTTTCTCAAGGTGAGCATTATTTTGAGCTTCTGAATCCTGTTATAGACGTTACGCACATATTCGATCTATGGTCACGCTCGTGGCCCTTGGGATCTCTCTGACGCTCGTGCTCATTGGAGTGTTTGGGGCATTTGCTGAGCCCAACGTCAAATCCGTCGACATCCCTATAATGGTAAGCTCTGGGTTCATATTCAACGGCTTATCCCGGACTTTTTTCTTGAAGAAGCACGATTCTTCGGCGAAATTGGTGCTTCTCACTGACGTACACATTGGTCCTTCTGTTGGACTACGAAGGACCCGCAGCATCGCCGACGTTGTCAATTCCCTAAACCCAGGTGTGCTTTGGTTTCACATCTTATTACTCAATAGACATTGTTGCAATTGCTGGAGATCTCTCGGACGGTTTTGTGAGAGACCTCAAGGTTGCTGCGAATCCCCTGTGTCATTTGAAGTCGAAGTACGGGGTCTACTTCTCCACAGGTTTGTTTTCATTTCTCAATCATGAGTTTGTGGCGCAAGCCGTGACTTTCTCCGAATGAATAGCTACAAATCGGCCGAAGGAAGAAGTGACGCTGAAAGTTTGCACTTCTAGGAAATCACGAATATGGACACGGCAATGTCGATGAGTGGTTCGAGCTACTTCGGAGTTGCAATATCACCGTTCTTCATAACGAGAATCGACGAGTGAGCATCGAGGGAGGCGAGACGCTATGTATGGCCGGCATTGACGACCTCACCGCGGCTCGATCCGGGTTTGACATTTCCTCGATTTACCTTGAACTTCTCAGTCGACCCGGCCATGCGATGAATCACACTAAAGCCCTGACCGGGTGCAAAGACGAAGACACAGTCGTGCTGCTCGCTCATCAACCGAACGCCGCGCAGATTGTACTCGACGACTCTTCAAAGCCTTCACACGTCGACTTGATCCTTTCAGGTGAGGCGTTTTTCCTGCACTTTCTTCGTTCCCCGGAATTACCGCAAAAAGCTTTACTTGACAATTGTACTCTCGGACACGGGCGGAAACGTTGCATTCTCTCTTCTCGTGATTCTATACATAAGCGGGAGAACTGGCAAACAACTTTTTCAAACATTTATCTTTCCTTGAAACGCTAAGTCTATTCTTACTTGGGAGAGGATACAAAATGAGAATTACTTTTCTATGCCGAGTCTGATGTGCGGACTATATGGCGTGTCCTTCAGGTCACACTCATGCTGGTCAGATGTATCCACTCGTCCCGTTGGTTCGCGTTCTCAACTCCTTCGTCCACGGTCTCTACAAGTGGCGCGACACGTACGTGTACGTCTCGGCCGGCGTCAACTTCTTCGGTCCACCTGTGAAGATTTTTGGCCTTTGTGAAGTGACTGACATCCAGCTGTCGCCCTCGAAAAACTCGCATTGAGTCGCTTCCTCTTCTTTTGCTATGCCGACTCCTCTCCCATTGTTTTTTCTTGCATTCATGATTTCGCAAAGAAGACAAACCGAAGCCGACAAATAAGTCTCCCTCGTTGGAAGTGACCGCTTTTGACCTTGAAGTCCAACTTCGCGTGAAAGCGTCCCCCGGCTTTTGTGCTGCTCGTTGTTCTAGTCGATCCCGTCCCCTTTTCAATGCAGCCCCTCCCCGCAGTGTGCTCAATGATGATCTGGCTCTGATTCGGGTGTCTCCTCTCTCTCGTGCACGCGTCTTATTCGGTGTTGTAGTGTTTCCCTTCATGGTTTCTCATCTCTTACTCTTCTTTCTCTCGCTCCGGCTAGCGCTAATAAAGTGGATATCAACATTCCATCTACTCTCCCTCTCTTCTCGACATCATAAGACACATTGAAGAACATGAAGAGGCTCAAGCGAGCGAGCTGAGAAAGGGGATTTGACAAGAGTGGAAAATGCCATCTCTGAGAGGCGAGTGAGTGTGCGGCTCATACGACAATGAGACATTTGCCCTGAATAGCTGGGAAGAGGAGAGATTATCCCCGGGTATTCAAGACGCGCCCTACACGCGCCTTCTTTTCACTCGAAACAATTGACTCACAATGAAAACTGACAAATATGATCCGGAAGATGGGCGCGCGACTCTTGAGATCTCTGAGAACTCTCACAAATCCGCCGGGAATCACGAAGTCCCTCTGAGATCGAGGTGTGTAGTCAGACAATCTCAGAGTAAGAGATATGTGCACGTGCAGTCACAGAAAGGGCTTACGCGCTCTCTCCTTAAACACGGCATCGCCGTCTCCGAACTATATTCGCCCTTTCGCACATTCGCCTAAGCCCCCCTTCAAGGGGCTCGATGGCTCGTATCGTGTAATCCGAGTTTGTTATGATTCCTAAGCTCCCCCTACCAAACGGCCAACCCCAACTTGTGTGTAGGCGCGAATGCGAATAAATTAAATACTCCCAATGACTCCGACATAAGCGAGAGTGAGAGAGAGAGAGGCGAAATGAAGAAGGCAACGAAGGGCACGAAGGGATGAAGGAGGGGCCAGGGCGACACGCGAGTGCTTCCTCGATGATTTTTAGAGCACAGACGGGATCTATTTCCTTCGTTTTTACTCAAAGCTTCCTTAGACCTTCTGTTCATCGAAAGTCGCGACCCCAACAGCAAAGCAGGGTGGATAATGACTGGTAATTCGCGGGTAAGCGCTGACGAGATTGTGGTCAGAAGCGCATCGGCAATTTTGCGCTTATCCTTCCGGCCGTGTTTCCGGACTATGTGTCAAGCGAGCTTTTTCGTTGGTTCTGTGGGCTTGTCAGCGCCGTTTCTTGGTATAGTCCGGTTGCCGACGATCGCCGTTTGTCTCAACAGCTTCGAACAAAAGAAAAACCCGCGAATTTCACGGACGATCGGCAGCGTCGAGGCGCTCTTTCCCACGCCGCTTCTTTCACGTGCATGGAAGTACGCGCGGGTGGCGCGAGGCAATAGGCCTCCTCGCGCGCGCTGTACGATCTGCCTCCGCCCGCCTCGCTTCATGGACTCCACATCTCCCCACTAAGACACTCAATGTGCTCTTCTTTTCCACCTAACCGTTCAACGAATCGACTTCCACCGCCGCCGCCGCTCATCTTTGAGGTCGAAATCCTCGCGATTATTGCGCTGTCGCTGCCCTTCTCCTCGCTCTCACAGTTGTTCTCGAGGAGCGGCGGCGAAATCACATTGACCGGGCAATTTTGAGATTAGGTGCCGTAGCGTCGTCCCGAGAAAGGGCGAGGGCGTGTGAGGAAGAGTCATTTGATATCCAGCCGGTCGCTTTCCGGACTCGGTCTTCTCCTTGTCGGCACCGTTTTGCCTCTTAGAGTATTTCTTGCTGGGATTGAGATCGTATCTCGTTCGAGACCAAGGCCAAACTATGCCAATTACTCGCTCTTTGCCGCATCTCACTTAGCGAAATCAACAAAAACAGGAACAAACAGAAGGGGAGATGGTGTTATTGTGGAGCTTCGTTCCCTGCAAATGAGACCAATCTTCTCTGCTCGATTTGTTTTATTTCAACGCTTGAAGCCAGCTGTTCGAGAGCAGATCTAAACTTGAAATATTTAACCGATCGAGAGGGCAATGCTTAGTCTACTCGGTAAAAGGATGTATGGCTAAATCCGATGTACTACATGGCTATGCAGAACGTTATGCTCTCTCCCTTCCATGCAGCGTCACCTGCGCATGCAGCTGCTTTACCGCGAACAAGTTCGATCTCAGTCTGACGTCAACTTAATACATCTCCATGCTTCATGTATACCTGTTAATTCGTAATTTGCCATGCTTGGTAGGGCGGAGTGCAAGAGAGCATAGAGCGAAGTGAGCAGAAGAAAGAAGCGAAGACAGAGAGGGGCTACCTGTGAGGGCCGGTGGTCCCTTTCTCTCCCTCTCTTCTCTCAGCTGCTCTCGTCCGTGTCAATCAAGTGCCACCAGTGCGAGTAGCGGGCCGCGCATCCCTCGACGACGGCTGCTGCATCGTCGGGTAACGACTTAGACGAGATGTTTGCGATCGGTGCTTTTCAAACAAATCCACGCCGTGTTTTTGAACATGCCCAGCTGCTCGCGACCAGCAAAACCTTCAAAAGACTCTTCGAATGTCTAGGACATACGGTAGCGGCGTCCCCGTGTCCCATCTCCGAGCTCGTTTTCCTTGCGATCATAGTCGCTTCACTAGGTCGCTGGAGTCCGGTCTCCAGTTCTTCGGAGCAAATCCAGCCATTGTCGTTGGAAATCCTAATATTTGTGAAGCAAGTTGTCCTTGCCGAGGTTACGGTAGCGGCGGTTCTTGGCGCCGCCCCCCTCTCCGTTGGCTGCCACGCCCCGTGTTGCGGGCCGCGGCGTCCTGGCGTGTTAGAACACAGCGAATCATTCGCGTGTAATTGCGCGTTGACACTGCCCCCGTCCATCCAGCTCCCTTGTCTGCCATCCTCGAGCTTCTCATCCAACCCACTCGCCTAGATCATGGCGAAGAAGTTCAGCATCGGCGACCTGTGTCCCGATCTTGTCGATGTGGCCGCTCCCTCCTCCACCTGTGTTGAGGAGCAGCCGGTGCCACCGTCTTCGCCAGATGTAAAAGGTTCGTGGTGTTGACTATACTTGCATATTCCTTCCGTGCATAGCCGAAAAGCAGCAACGAAATGCAGCTGTAGCCCGCCGGGGTTAAATTGTGATGCGTTTTTGAGAAGCGCTCAAAGATTTCACCGCACATATTTCATGAGCAAAAGCAAATCAAAAGAGTTCTTCAAATTGTCCTTTCGAGATCTTAAAGCAGGGCTCGTAAATGCAAGAGCAAGACTTTTGGTTGTCGGACTCTAATGGGAAAGAAAGAAATGTTGGGAGGAGGGAAGGCAACGACGACAAAAACGCGTCGTTGCTTTCACATGTCTGCCAAAGGAAGGCGTCTCAACAAAGTCGTCAACAAGCAGCCGGGACGAGTACAAACTGAGACTTGCAGGTGATGAAAGGAATTCTATCAAAGAAGAGTGCGAGGAGTCGAAGGAGGAGACGGACCTGGAAATCGACGAGTCTCCGCAGTCCAACAACGCCTCGCCTGTCACTCCTTCCGCCGATAGTTCTTCTTCGGAGCAAGGCGGTCAGTCGGAGTCGGGATCAGACGCTGGCTCGGCGAAGAAAGACGGCAAACCTCCCTTCTCCTACAATGCCCTTATAATGATGGCTATTCGCAACAGTCGTGACAGAAGGTACGATTTCTAGAGATTGAGCAAAAAACGCCTTGGTTTTAGATTAACTCTCTCGGGAATTTATGAGTACATCATGAAGAACTATCCCTTCTATCGGGATAACAAGCAGGGCTGGCAGAACTCCATTCGACACAATCTTTCATTGAACAAATGCTTTGTGAAAGTGCCACGAAGCTTCGACGATCCCGGCAAAGGTGAGACTTCGCATCACTTTATATCGCAACATTTCCCTTCGAGCGGAAGGGCAACTAAAAACTCGACCGGGAGCTCGCGTGATCCATGGTTTTTGCAGGAAACTATTGGATGCTGGACGCTTCTTGTGAGGACGAGGTTTTCATCGGCGGAGCGACGGGAAAGTTGCGACGTCGACCGAACCCAATGAGTCGTGCACGAATGGAGGCGCTGAAGCAGTTCGGCCAGTTCTCACCCTCCGTCTATCAAAGCCCGTCCCTCTACGCCCTTCAACCGGGAATGGCCGGGCATCTGTCCATGATGCCGCAGGCGTCGCCCTTCCTTCGACCGCACGCTCCCTTCCCCCACCAGCCTCTTCTCGGGCCTGTCATCTCCTTCCCCTCCACACCAGAGGATCTCATGCGACTCTATGCCCTCTCACAACAATCCTCTGAACTTTTTAAGAAATTCTAGAATCTCGCTAGTTGCAAGCCGAACTCCTTCCCTGTGATACTGCTTTCTTCTCTTGTTGCTTTCGCTTCTCCTCTCCGGCACGGCCCAGTCGCTCTCTCCTCGTATAGACTCGTGCTGACTTCGTGGTCATATCAGCATTTATGATGATGAGCTAAAACAAAAAAGAGCTTGCTATGTATGTCATGTGATGATAAATGAATTTCTTTACCTGGAGACGGTAGACAGAGTTTGTTGATGGATACGGGGGACTCGGCTCGAAAGTTTCACATTGCTGTCGGGCAGATCGCGTCGCTGTTTGGCGGCTTCCGTTTTGGCGATGCGAGGAGCCGCTTTCTGTTATCTGATCTCTCGCCTAATCCGAGTTCCGGAAGGTAGAGGGAAAGGAACGGGGCGCGGGACCCTTCCTCCTCTGCCAATTACCAGAGAGTGAGGGCCGCTGTCCTCCAAGAGAGTCACACTCACCTGTTCCCTCGCACCTTTTCGATGGCCCGCCGGAGAGACTCGTTGGCTCGCTTCTGGTCGTTGCTCTCGGATTTCGCCTTCTTTCCCCTCTTCCACCCACTACTCGAGGTCGAATCAGGCATCTCATCAAACAAAGGAAAGTTGCGTGCCCCGGTCGTCCACGGTCGGGCTTGTAAATAAACACTGCGACAGCTCCGCCATCATTCTTTCCCCTCGTCCGTTTGGTTGCTTGGCAGGAAGGCTTTCTCGCGAGTTTTTAAGGCCGTATCGTCTTCGATGGCTTCGCCAATTCCGTCTTCAACCATAAACATAACACCCCGGAGGGACGAGTGCAACGCTTCTTGATTTGGCAATTGCTTTCATATAAACAGCACCCTCGATTCCAAGAGCATTGACACCCCCGAAGGAATCTCTCTTCAACATCTTCGAGTACGGTAGGCGGCGAAACAGGAAGAGAAGAGACTTGGGACAGCGGCAGATGGACGAGTGATGCAAGGGTGGAGAAGGGGCGGAGGCCACTTGTTGGCTCACCGACTTCCCGGCCACGCGGCTTTCGACTCGAGGCGCTCCTCAGCTGAATGCACGCCCCGTGTTCCGTTATGCAACTGATCTGCCATAATGCGAGATCTGGCATGCGACAAAAGCCAAATGGTCGAGGGTGTGTTTTTCTCCGAGACGACGACGGAGGAAGAGGCCGTATCGGAACAACAGAAAAGTCAATTGCCAGAGGGAAAGTCGTGAGTCTTTGAGACGAGCCGTCTCGTTTGAGGACGATCCACGGAATGAAAAGGCAGAGTTTTGAGTGCGCGACTCCCCGCCGGGCAGCGGTGCTAATGCGACTGTCGGCTCATAAAGGGATACAGGTCGATCGCCGACCGCGTGGGTACACAACTTGAGGCGATCGCCTCTTCCTCTTGTAAAGTGTGAAACGCATTAGTGGTGGACGACTTGAAGTGACTTGAAGAAAGAAGTGGCTTCTGTTGTTTTGCCGGTGTTCGGACGGGGCGTGTGGCGCGCAGGCCTGTCGCGCTGTGGGTCCTCTTTCGACGGTTCGCTTATCTTTGTTTTTGGACCTTTATGAGGGTGGAGGAGGGCCTTTAATCCGAGTGGTCGTGTAAGGCGATCGGGGTGCAAGAGAGACGAAGGGGCCAAGGCGGCACGCGCGTGCCCCTCTGACCGGTCGTAAAGCCATTACGGTCACGTCGACTCTCTGCTCGCACCTCATCGAGCCGTGACTTGTCGAGCTTGTAAATCGTTATTGGGCAACAGACGCGCCTCGCCTCGTTAGCCACTTGTGTCCTCTCTTTTTGAACAAGCGGCGCATGTCAAAAGGAGAGAGGCGCCTCTGCGTCTCTCCGAAAAGAAGAGGAGAAGGCCGGTCTCTTCGCGCAATCACGTATTGTTTTTCATAATTGCACACGGCCAAATCACAGGTGATGCGCCAGCGACCAATTCAGGCCAACGAGCAGGACGACGAGGAGGAAGATGAAGGAAGACGCCGCTCCAAGTCGCTTTAATAAAGACTTCACTTCAAATCGACGCGGAACATACTCATAATCCGCTCGTCTGGAAAGCACGAAATCGGTATTTGATGAGGAATTTCGCTTTCAACCCTCAATGTTTGGGGTCTAAACGGCGGCCTAAGCGCATCAGCTTGAAATTATCTCTTCTCAAACCGCAGACAGGGAGACCTGCCGAAGAGGAGAGATGTCCCGAAACCCTCAGCCGCAACCTCAAGTTCTTGCGGCAAAAATATTTGACAACAGATGAGTTAGTGAACAGCAAAAGTGACAGACGAAGAGCAGTTGTGGGGCGCAGCGAGCTGTCAGTCGGCCAAGTGAGAGAGCACCACGGGCCGCCACTACCGTGTTGACGAACCTTCTAACCAATGGCAACCTCTCTCTCTGCTTGTTCAACAACAACGAGGGACCTAGTTTAGCACAGAGAAGATCGTCAAATGCACTTCAACTTTTTAAAACGCAGTAGCATGTTCTTCATGAACGCATTAATATCTTATAACTTCCATATCTTGCTGCTTTTCAGCTGTGTCCGAAAGCATCTGTGATGCCCAATACAGACGTGACATCAAGTGGACTTAAACGTTTTGAAAAATTTTTAGCAAGCACCCTAATGCAACAGGCCAAATGTATAAATTAGTTACAGACGCAAATATCATGAAACTTGCAGCTGCATTTGAACCTCTCAGCTTGGAAAACATAGTTGAACATCGAAATGCATACTTAGTGCTGTTTATGAAAGTGTGACAACTTCTAGTGTTTCATCGCATATCCACGACGACAGACGAGAAGAGGGGGACGGACCGCGTACGCCGCATCGCGTCTGTTCGGCGCGTCTTTTGCGGTCTTCACCGCGTCCTGAGTGACGGGCCGCGTCGAGTCGGTGGCCAATTTGTACTTTATAAACCCCCGCTCGCCTCTCGAATGACCACCGACACCGACACCGATGCCGCCATGTTGTAAAGCAACAACGGAAGCACTTGGCTCGAGTCCTTTGACTCCTGCCCTTTGCCCAAGGAACGGAGTTGTCACGGATTAGTTGCCATAGTGCACTTGGCTAAAACTAGTGCAGACCTCAATGAATCATGCTACGGATGACGACCTACAGTAGTCATCGCGGTGGCTGCGGCGTATCTTGATTTACGTGTTGCTAGCGATCGGATTATACACTATGGCAAATATTAGGTGAAGAGGCGGACGACGTGTACAAGGGATTACGGAAGCGGCTATGGCAAAGGCGGAAAAAGAAAAGCCATCTGGGTGAAGGGAGCAATAGTGGCTGCCGCCGCCCTCTACCACGCTTGCGACATCTCTTCAATGGACTCCATTCAAGAAGACGCTTTCGGATGGGGGCAAGTATCCTCCAGTCAACCGCTGGCAGTGTGCACTTTTCAATCTCAGGAAAAAAAACTTGGTCAAATCGATTTCCATCTGCGAGAAAAACTAATGGAATGTGCAAATAGAGCCAGTGCTTTGCCAAATACGGTAGATGATGCGAGTGTAATGCAATGCCAATGTGCTCATAAATCTCAAAGTAGGCAAGAGTGCGACCTTCCATAATTGGATCGGCGGCTGTTCGACTGTTGGACCGCTGCTCGGAAGGTGCGAGGATGCGAGGAGTCTCCCAGGAACCCCGCTGGGCGTCT
>JAQIXL010003370.1:0-10525 GCA_034700245.1 Poikilolaimus oxycercus
GAGTTTTCAGATCTCAAGGGGAGTAAAAGTGCCCGACCAAAGGAAACTTCCCCCGGCGCTTCGCGCCGGGGGCGATTGGGAGTCGCATTCCTAGAAAAAAGCTTTCGGAAATTTGACCGCTGGGAAAAGGAAAATGGAAAAGCGACCGATGGGAGACCGAACTGTGGGGGAGAGCAAATGGATTTCGAAATGATCATCGATCATATTCCCATTCGTCGGTTTTCCAGCCTCCCCGTTCCAATTTATTGTAGCCGCTTTCCATGTTTTCATTTCCTTCCACATTTTGCTTCCCATCGGTAAATTCTAGGCTTGGCAATCGGGGCCCCGATAACCCCGAAAAATCGGGGTTTCCCCGATTTTTTCCAACCCCGATGAACCCCGACCCCGAAAACCCCGAGTTCTAAAACCCCGAAGACTTTGAAATTCGCGTGAAGAACAGGATACTTTTGTTGAGCATCCATTGAACAAGCTTTTCTCAGCAGGAACATTACTTATTCGTCGGCATCGTTGCTCAAAAATTTGCGCGCGCTATCGCGCGCAACAACTCTCAAAGAATATGATGTTCTTAAAGCCAAATCATGTGTTCTTTCAGCCATTCCAATCAGTTTAGTGTCTGTTTATCAATGCTCCTAATATCTTACTAGCATCCGATTTATTCTCCGATTGAAGATTCAAACAAGTTTGTGTCCCCAAAACTGCTAAAGGAGATAGGCCGACTTCATAAAGTTGGCCAGGTTTTCTCCAGCAAACTCATGGACTAAAGTTTCACCTTTGAATACTTTTGCAGCAACAATTGCGGTCAACGGTAACTTTCATCCATGTAAAGGGTGCAAAATAGCTTATTGTTAGTAAAGTGGATGACGCTGGTCAAATATAAACTTATCTAGAATTTTTTCTTTACTCGGAAGCATTGAAGCTCGATTTATACACAGGTTACCCCCGTAAACCCCGATATTTTCAACCCCCGAAAACCCCGAACCCCGAAGTTTCAGAACCCCGAAAAACCCCGACCCCGAAAACCCCGAGTTTTCAGCCCCGAAACCCAACCCTAGTAAATTCCCATCCGCCAATTTCCATATCACTCTTTTCTATTCGAAATTTCACATCACGTCCTGCACCTGGAAAGCTCGAGCCAAAGCTACGATCGACATCAACTTGTTTGTTGCAGAGCCGCCCCACCTCCTTCACCCGCTCGTCCAGGGCGTGCTGATGCTTGCCTCTCAACGCTACTTGGAGGCGGCCGACGTTCGCCGCTTCGAGCCCGTCTCGCGTGCCGCTCAGCGCTTCGTCCACAACCACGCCCTCTTCTTACCGCGGTAGAGGATATCGTCGTTTTATTAATTGCGGAATTAACTGAAACCACATTTCAACCTGAGCGAAAGAGCTTTACAGAAGCAACCACAACGTCACCATTCGCGTGGATGAGACGGACAGCGAAATCCACTTTAAGCAGGCGTGGTTTGAAGACGGGATGCTCTTCTGCCAGTTTAAGATTGTCAATTACCGCTTTAAGCCGGTAGAATTTGATGTTTTTGAGATTATTTATTTATGAATTCAGGATTATATAGACGCGGACGGACTCGGCTACAAGAGGTCTTACAAGCCGGTGCACTACGTTCACTCAATGCGCAACTGCGACTATGTCTACGAGGTCCGCTACGTCGGCCAGGGCGAAGTCGCGCCCGGAGAGGTGAGAATTTTCAAAAGTTTCAACTGCTTTCTAAGGCGGTCTACTTCGGCGAAGCCTTCAACACCTACGTCTTCAAGCGCCTCGTTGCTAAGGTGATTTGGAAGCTTTCGCAACTTATCCTGGAACTCACCAGGTTCGCCGCCGCCTCAGCTCGTATGCAATCGAGCTCAATAACGTTGGCTCATCGGTTTTGGTTGCACTCGCTGGCGTACGTAAAAAATTTTGTTTTGTGTAAAGTGAGAGAGACCTGAAACGGAAAGGAAATAAGAGACAAAATAACGCGCTGTGTAATTACGGCAAAAAGAAAAACGTTGCTGATGTGCCCATATCACCAAGTGAAAAAAACTGGTCGATATCAAAAGTGCCGTTGGACGCCGAACTATAGATATTATGAAAGCGCTGAAGGAAAACTATCCAGTTTCTCAGAGATGTTACCGGCGTTTTTGTGTGCCATACGAAAACACAGCGCGTTAAATGGAATTCTAGTCACGCTCTTTAGGCAGTCGAGAGCTTCGACGAAGTGGATCAGCTCACTATTGACGACGACGACGATTCCGCGCCAAAATCGTCGGACGCGCTGCGTCTCTTTCTCGATCGTCTCAATATTATGTCGTTTTGGTTCGTTTCAAAGGCTTTCGAAAATAAAACTGAATGTTCAGGTGCTCGTCTCTGAAGCTCGTTGGTCGGCGCCTCGAGAAGACGCTCTTCACGTCGAGCGCCTTCCTTACGGTCCTCGACCTCGATGTTGATGACGTTTGTGATCACTTGGATCAAACAGAAGATTTTCCCGTCTCTCTAGGAGGTGGAGGCGGATTTCGATGACGAGATGCTCTTGGCAATGTCACACATCCACCGCATTTCCTTGCACTGCCGCGTCACGCCCACTGGCATCAATCGTCTCATCAACGAATACTTCAACAAGACCCTTCGACGCTTCCCGTAGGCAAATAACATTCGTGTACTAAAGAAGCATTTATCCATCTTAATACCTTTTTTTAAAAAAAAATAAATTGCTTTTTATGCATCTCCTAAATAATTTAGGGTGATGCATCTTAAATTCCCGGACGAACGCAACGAGGAGACTGCGTGGGCAGCGATGGTGGACGGCTTCGACGGCTGGAGGCGAACGGAGAATGATGTCACGGATTTCTGCGTCGGTCGTCGTGGCGTCGAGGCCGCCCCAGACCAGTGGTCTAGCTTCCACAGCCGCGGCTATCTCAGCGTCGAAGCCTATCCCATCGAATGAGATCCTGTCTGTATAAAAACAATTATGAGTTTGTCGTGTCTTCTTGGGTTGAAGTGGTGGTTGACTGCCATCGAAAGTCATTTTTCACTTGTATTCTAACATTAGAGAAAATCAATTCTTTTGAATGATGGTAAAAAGCCAACGGGTTCAATTCTGGCGAACTAAACTGAAAGCGGAAAAATTCCGCAGCGCAAGGGAACTCAACGTTTTGAAAAGCGCGAAATTCGAACTTCGAACTGCTAGGCGCGTGCCGGACAGCTAAATCGAGCCACAACTTGCGGTTTCAGCGAATTTGTGTGGAAATCGCTTTATTTTATTCGCGATTTTACCCTCCTCTGGCATTTCTTGGTCGAGAGGAGATGGTCGAGACATCAGAGCGCTCGACGCGACCGCTCCCCTCAGGCACTTCGATGCATCTCAAGGGCCAGCAAAACTTTTTTCCGTTTCTATTGCGCTCTGCATAGCAACACTCTTATTGAAAGCCAAAGTGATTGGTTCTTTATTCTGGGGTCGGACAAAATGGCTGCCACAAAAAATTCGGCATAAAATATGCCAGCCTGGCATAAATTATGATGCCTTGGCACAATATGTGCCAGTTTGGCGTATTTTATGCCGCCCGTCATAAAATTACGAAATCGTGTCCCAAAGGGCTTCCTGGTACGGGAAACGCTGAAATACAAGTGGCATAAAAATCCGGTTGGCATAAAGCATAGGCCGTTTGTGACATCGTGGCATAAGCGCTAGAGAGCATGGCATAAAGTACACGCGGCTGAAATATGCCACGGGTTTTATGCATTTTATGCCATCATTTTAGTTGATTTTTATGACTACCAAAATACGTAATCATAAAAATGGTGGCATAAGAGCGTAAAATCGTGGCATAAAAACCTCGTGCGCGTTTGCATCTTGTGCCTAAACGTTTTGTTCAAATCCTTTCTTGGCGCTACTTCTATAGCTCGTCTTACTCGGCGTTTAGTGACCGCACGAGTGATCCTCGCTGTCCCTTCCTGTCCTCGCCGCGCAATAGCTGCCTTGGAGAGCATTGCCATGTTGTTATGGGTAAGTCTCCCCAAGGTGTTGCGTTACCTCTTATTGGTGTTGTTGAGGACTGATCCTTATGCGACCGGGAGTTCTTCTTTCAGGCCGATTAGAGACTGTGCTTTCTCGGAGGGCTTTATCTACACGTATAATACACCACATATAAAGGAGGGGGGAGAAGAGAGGAGAAGAGGGAAGGAAGAAGGAGAGACGGCCCCGAATAAAAGGATGAACGAGGATGAACGGATGAACAGATGAACGCGAGATGAACATGAGAGAAAGTGTAAAGGGATGAACCGCAATAGGTTGAAGTCTTTATTGATTCAAGCTGATGGGAGTCAATCAAACTGTACACAAAGTCAGGCTAAATTTCTAGTTCTCGTCTTATTCTGAGTAAGTGGAAAGTATCCACTCACCAGTGGCATTGAAGCAAACTCAATTTCGCACTGGTTCTCAACAATGAGGATCACACAAGTGAGAACGAGTTAGCTCAATTCGCTGGAATCTTCGTCGCTTGTTACCAAAGAGCACTTGCTTGGAGGAGGCCGTAACTGTTTGCGCGTCTGGTTCAGCTTCAACTCACGAAATCGAAGAATTGGCGTCGTTCGCGTTGCTATCAGCGATCAAGAGAAAGAACCATTGAATCTCTTTCTGCCTCATGCGTGTCGGCGGCATCATCACTCCTTATTCTTCTGGGAAAGTCTCTCCACTTCAGTGTTAGAAAGCACCCATGGCGAGCCTTCGTTGCGCCATTCCCCTCACATTCGCTCTAGGAAAATCTGGAAAAAAAACTACTCATTCCTGGGATCAATCGTAAAACTTCATCATGAGAGTGCCTAACAAACATTGTGTCGAGGCAGAACCCTCGACAATCTGAATCATCTTTCCCTGAAGAGAAGGCAGAATGTGGTTGTGAAGCGTCCTTAAAAGCGCCCCATGTTAATCATCTTGGTCGTTGGGAGAGAGGCGCGCCGAAGGACGGCTCTCATGCCGTCCGCTGAAGTCCCCCGAACACATTGTGTGCATATGCTTTCGAGGATGTCATCAGTTCAGCAGAACTCGGCGAACTGACAAAGACGGTCTACGAAGATTCTGACAACTCTACTGGGTCAGTCTGTTCTGTCGAGAATTTATTGATCTCTGGTTCTGGGAGAAGGGCCGTAGGGTCTAGGCGTCGGTGTGCGGGCGGCGCATCACAGTCAACTCTCCGAAGCCCTTCCTGATGTCGGCCGGCAGCTTCGGGAAAAATGTGTCGAAGAAGTCGTCTCCAACGACGACGCTCCTCTCGAAAGCCTCGCCGCAGTTGCGCTGCGAGAGTTCGACTCCTCAAATGCCCAACGAGCACCTGGAGCGTCTTGAGGTCGTGGGTGATGGCGAAGATGGCCTTGGTAGGGACGCTGTAGTCGGACGTCTCGATGAGCCAGCGCTCGCACTCCTCGGCGGCGGTGCTGAGGCCCAACTCGCTGGCGCAGCGGAGCGTCTTCTCCCAGTTGTCCTCTGAAAGCATTTGAGAATGAAGGAGGAAAAGAGACTGTTGAAGGCGTGGCCGGGCTCGTGAAGCGTAAGATTGAGGGTCTCGAGGAAGACGGCGGCCGTCGCCTGCGAGTTGAGGATGCCGTTCGTGGCGATGAGCTCGTCGAAGAGCGGCGACAGTCCAATCACCTTCTGTAAAATTGAATAAACATTTATTTGTTGTTGCGTTTGACAATAAAGTATCTTTGTTTACATTGAATTTTACCCACAAAAAATATTGTATTTATTGTATTAACAGTTAAAAATTCAGCAATTCAAATGATTTTTGAACCTCTTTCTTCACGAGGATGCACTTGTCGCTGCAGGCGACGATGGCGTGGATGCAGTCCTTCTCCTCGTCGTCCTTCACCGCCTCGCCACTCCTGCACATAAAAAAATACAATATTTACGGTATTTAAATTTATTTCTTTTATTGAATTTTTGTTGATTAAGAACGAACGCAAAGTTGCCGCTGTCGTTGGTGAGAATGCGCGACTTGGCGAGGACCTTGAAGGGACCATTGTAGTGCTGCATCAGTTCCTCCACCGGGAAGAGCGCCATCTTCGAGGCCATGTGGCCGTGGAAGTCGAGGACCGCCTGCCACTCTTCTCTTCTCTTAACAGGCCGCACCTTCGCGACGCCGAGGTCGGGAAGCGCGTCGATGAAGACGTACGCCTCGAGTTGCTCCGTCTTCACTTGGTCTTCCCTCAAAGCGCTCCCACGATCAGCTTTAGAAACTTCTCTTCTAATGGAAAGCAAAATCTCCCATCTATAGAAAGCTTCTCTAACATCATTCACATTTTTCTGCATGCCAACTTTCGAAATGCCACTGTCTTGATGCCACGAATTGACATGAAACTCGAATGGCGTGCCAATTGTTCAGATGCCAAGTGCCCGGATGCCATTTCCGGCAAAAAAAGTGCGCGGATGGAAGAACAACCTCGAAAAACCTTTCTCTCTCAAGATGAGGAGCATTTTGCATTCGCCAAAAATGGCATCCGGGCACTTGGCATCTGAACAATTGTCATTTGATGTTTTGGCATCTTGGAAATGGCATTTGAGAATTGGCAGCGTGAAAGTTGACATGCAGAATAATGTCATTCTTGGCAGCGCCGCCCCTGCAAGAACGTACGTGCGCATTTGGAAGTGGAGCTTGAAGAAGGGCTCCGACGAGTCGTACGTCGGCGCGACGAGGCCGCTTCGGCTACAAGATGTGTTCTCTCCGACTTGATTGTTTAAAATTATTGCATGATATATAACTATTGCTCAAATTGAATTGTTTACATGTAGTGGCCGTCGATGATGGAGAGCACGTCTTCCTCGCACGGGGTGCCGCTGAGAAAGAAGACTGCCGAGCACTTGTAGGCGGTCGTGTGCACTGTGGGAGAACATTGGGTTGGAGGAGGAGACACTCACTGTGCGAGAGCATTTCGATCCCAGCCCGGTAGAAGCGAAGAGGAAGCTGACGACCGCTCGACGAGCGCGAGACGATGCGATGTGATTGAGAATTTTGAATACTGCATTTTGGCATTAAGATTGTTGCCAATTGGCATCGATTGATTTTCTTCTAGTAGCTGCTTGTTGGGAAAAATCAATCCGCCCCCAATCCGCCCTTCACTTGGTTCTTCTCCTCGCCTCTGTCCCCTCTCCTCAGTTGTGTTCCCCGGCCGGAGCAAGTCTCCTAATAAAAGAGCTTCTCTGATGTGAGCTTGGAGAGACACGAGGAGAGAGACACGAGGAGAAACTCAGCAGCCAGCGTTCCGGTCCCTTGACTGTCCCTGGAGGAGCCGGGACCGGGAACTAGGCGACCGGCCGGTGCCGAAGCCCGAAGTGCCCGTGAGGCCCCCTTTCCCTTTTCAGTCCCCGAGCCAGCCTCTCAACTTTCTTATGTAGACGGATGAGCATAGTCGCGTGGTTGTGACAGCTTTATTATCGTTGAGCTGCCGGTTTCATGAGTGCTAGAACAAATCGCGACGAAAAAGCCGCTCAATGAACAACTTTGTTAGATTTAGAGAGTAATTTTCGTCACTGCATTTATTACCGCAGCGGGAGCGACTTTCTAAACACTTCGCTGTTTCGTTTCTTCTTGAAACTGCCCATTTCGGCAAGACAGACCGTTATGTTCGTATGACCGAATTTTTTTTTGTGGGTAATGGAAAAGGCAGTCAAAGAATTTTTCGTACCAGCAGCAATACATAAGTTTGCGAAGAAATTTAGAGAGAGTCACAAATATATTGTACGAATACAACTGGATGTGAAGAACACAGAAACGAGTGAAAGAGCTTGCCATTTACAATACATATCTACCGTATCCGAGACCGACTTGAGCACCGGCTCCCTGTTGCGGGGTCTGAACGCCCGACTGTCTTCCGGTGTATTGCTTTCGCAATAAATCACCGATGAAGGCGTCTTATCTCTGCCCCCGTGACAGAATCATCCATTGTCGCTCGGTGAGAAGTCTTCGAAACCACTTGGAGAACCATCTCATTTGGACAGCGTTTGGGAGGTGGACCTGAAAAGAATCTCAATTCCACAACAACAAGAGAGCTCTTTTGCAATTGTCTTTTCAGCTTCGAATAGGCCGACTCACCTCCGTGTTTAGATTGAATTTTTCTTCAGCAGCAGGCAATGCATGTGTTTGCGAAGGAATTTATAGAGAGACGAATTTTGTGTTTGCTGGTTTTGTGTTCCTGATCATTAGGCTTGGGAAATCGGAGAAAAAAACTGCTGATCATCTTCTTTAGTCGTTTACAGTGGCACGTGCTCTTTTTCGATGTTTCATCTCCAACCGCGCATTCGCTCATCGCCTTCTTCGAATTTTAAAAATGACTCGAATTCGAAGAAGCTGTTAGTTTCGACTCCAAAAACGCACCAAGTTTGCATGTGAGCCGATGCTCAGTCGCCGTTTCCGTGGAATCCGAAGCTGGTCAACGTGATGCTCGTCTCCGATGTTCCTTGCAGCTGTAAGCTTTCACTCACTTACTTCAACGCAAAAGCAGTCGATTCCCATCGCGAGTTCTATCTCGTTCTTCTGAGCATCGCCTTCCTGCAGCCGAGCGTCTTCTTCCTCCGTAATTTGGGCTGGCTGGCCGGGCTCGAGCTCGACGCTGAGTTCTTCAGCGACGGCGAGAATGTCTTCGCTACGATTTTCGGCATGAAGGAGTTCTGGTTTGGGTAAGAAATTTCATGCAGTTCTCTATTTGTCTGTTGTTGCGTTGTTTCCCTAAAGTGCGTAACTTTAGTGAGGATGAGACGGCCGTCGTGGACGTCACCGTCGCGTTGCTGACGGATGACGGCAAGCATGCGATCTCGCGCTCAGTGAGCTTCATGAAAAGAACTAAAAGCATTTTTTGATGTGAATGCGAAATTTAATTCCACGCTTTGCATGCGTGCAAAGTATCTAATTCAAATTATTGTATAAGTACAATATTATTATGTAAGGAAACGGAAAAAATATATTAAGGCGACGGTCTCGCTATCCGACGAATCGAACCATCTGACACTCCTCGTCGGTTCCATCGCCGACTTCTTCACGCACGTCTCCGAGTTCGGCATGGCGCGTCTTCTCGTCGACGTTCGCCTCGTGGAAGGCACCGGCATGCCAATGGAGTTCGTCTGCTGAATTCCGACGAGAATAAAACGCTTCCTTCAGTGTGTTTGCGAGAGAGGATTTTTCGAAGCCGAGCGGCGGCGATGATCTGGTCATCCACTTCCCGACCACGACGGCTTACCTTCCCAAATGGGTGCAGTGAATAGTTTTTCAGGCAAAACGCTTCTGAAAATTTAGACAGCCGAGCATTACTTTCCTAAACTTGCGGAGATGGCGGCCTCGAAGCAGCCGGGACGTCGCCTCGCGCTGCCCTTCCTCACGCCTCGCATCCTCTCTCTGATGATCTTCGTGCCCATGGTTACTCGTAAACTCACCGGTATGTTGCTGTCAAGCAAAATGCTATTAACTGCATAACAGTTGGCACGCTCGAGACGGTGACCCGCGTGGCGAAGCACTACGAATGCGGCCTCGTGATTCGTCACTGTGAGATGTTCGCCGAAACGGAGCTTTCGATGGTCGACCAGCTGAAGTTCGCATCGCGCTATCAGCTCTACCGATTGGCGGTGGGTCTTGCTTGCTTTCCAGTGAAAGCCAAATGTTTGAGAACCGCGTGGTTCGCCGCTTCAACTCCCTGCAGGACGTGACGGCCTTCGCGGCGTCGACGGCCTTCGCCGAAATCGGCGACTACAGTCGCGAGATGATCCTCTACAAGATGCTGCGTCTCGCCGAGCGTCGCTGAAGCCTTCCCATGAATAAAGAACTCGAATTGCATTTAAAGACTGAAACCATGTACGGGAAGATTTTTCGAGGCGGTGTACAAGCCGGTCCTTTAGTATATGTACGAATATCGTTTTGATTTTGGAACAACTTTAGTTTTTACATTTCATCTCGCTTTTGAACACCAAAAAACTTTTCGGAAACTGCTTCACAGGTCTTGTAGAGCTCCTTCAGCTCTATTTATCCCGCTATAGCACGCCTGGCTCCGTTCTCGTTTATCCTTTGCGCTGTTCAATAAGAAGAGCAACGACATTTTGAGAGGTAATTTTGTGTGAAACCTGCAAGAAATCGCCTTAAACGTCTTTCAACTTATTTCATTTCACGATCTTCTAAATGCCGAGCTCTCAGTGTGACGTCTCTTCTGCAACGAGGTCGGCTGCGTTCTCTCCGATGGCTGCTGCGTCCGACAACAAGAAGGCCGACGAGAAGGCGCTCGCCCGTCTGCGCACCGGCGACGAACGCGACTTCGCCGTGCCGCTCAAGAACATCAAGCTCCCCGACACAGGCCCTCCGCTGAAAGTTCGGAGCATCAAGAGTCTGGCCGACCTGCCGTCGAAGGTGCTCGTCCGCCTTCTGCCCCTCGTATCGGCGAGGGACACGCTCGCCCTCGAAAGGACCTGCAAGCGACTCCAGAACAGCAGTGCAGCGAGGATGGTCCAAAACCACCCCCCTCCCCCCCCGACGCCGGTCGGACGAAATTTTTTTTGCTGTT